>CM048751.1:148891472-149138972 GCA_026315105.1 Locusta migratoria | reverse complement strand
CTAAATCGTTCCGTTTTCGATCTGATTTCTCTTATTTTATTGGGATGGTCGTGTCTTTTTAAGTAGGTGGGTGCTGGCAAAATATTTTCACATTCAGAAGTAAAAGTCGGTGATTGAAACTTCGCAAACAGATCACGCCACAATGAATAACGTCTTTCTTTTAATGATTTCCACCCCAATTCGTGCAACACTTCCGTGACGCTTCCCCCCCCCCCCCCCCCTCGTAACGTGATAAAACGAGCTGCCCTTCTCTGAACCTCGCTATAGCCTTGGCTTCAACTCTTTTCCTCCACATTTCTCCGTTCTTTACTGATTTTTACACCCCCTTATTCCCATACTGGTGAGATCCTCTATTACGTCATCAATCCACCTTTTCGGTCTCCCTCTTCGTCTAGCCGAATGGATTTCACCTTTCATTTTCTTTGAAATTTTATCCTTTGCCATTCTCTTCATCTGTCCTAGCCTGCATATTCCTTGTGATATCACAATCTTTACCATGTACCTATACTGTATTAATTCTTGTAATTCAGTGTTGCATTCTCCAGCCTCCTTCTTCCCTTATTGGACAGATTTTGCGTAGTATTTTCCGCTCAAAGGTTCTTAGAGCATTTTGCCTCGTTCTGTCTGTGTCCATAACTCTGACCCATATGTATTAAGTGAGCAGACTATAGAGTTTTATATTAACTGTTTTTATTCTAATAAGGCACTTTCTGAATATTTGCATATTTCTGAAGTAACCACTATTTCCTGCTTTTATTTTCATTTTATTTATTTATTTTTTTTTCCCCTCTTATAGCCTTTCCAATACTTTTATCAAGGTTCGTAAGTAGTTAAAAGTCGACACTCGTTTAATGCATTTCCTATTCTTGTTTAGGTTTTTAGGAGTTCTTCTGGAACTACCATGAGGCCTATTTTAAATGCTTCTGTTTCCATTGCCCGGTATGTTTGAGTGTATTGACATTTCTTCCTACTGTAGTAAAGTCGTCAGCGTACGAACATATCTGGCAGATTTTCATAAATATCGTACCTCTTTTGGTTGATTTTATGTACTGCCACTGCTGTCGCTATTTCGGTTTCCCATTATCCTTATGATAGCTATTTCTGTTCGCAACTAGTTAACAGAATTTGGGATGGTTCCTGCTTCTTGCAGCTAACGCCAACCTGACGGCAAAGAAGCCAAGTGGATTCTTCTCTTCTTCCCTCACACTTTTCTGAACCGGAAAGAAAAAGTTGGCCAAGTTGATAAAACGCAAAACTCTAGCAGCTGCTCGTGTGTCATCAGCTAAAATTTCCTCCAGAATAGACGGAAAGTGAAGGGCTACACGGAGATGATTAAAATTAACACAAGTCAGTAAAACATGTCGCACTGTCAGCAGTTCACCGCAGCACCACAGCGGTGCAGGGTCGGCAGAGATCAAGTGGCTGAAACAGCAGTGACCGATCCGCAACCGGGCCAGGATGACCACCTCTCGCCGAGAGGGGCGTGAGTAGGTCCTCCAATCGGTCGGGATCGGTTTTACAGTTCTCAATTTATTGTTGTACATTGAAAACCACGCACTGTGCCATTGCGACACGATACTCCGGCGAAGAACCCGTCGAACATCGTCCGATGGGACGCAAAAGGTAGCCATGCGAGGCAAAATAGCTGCGGCCTTGGCTGCTATGTCGGCGGTCTCATTCCCGGGCACACCCACGTGGCCAGGGACCCACAGGAAAGAAACGTGACAGCTGTCATCAGCTAGCAACTGGAGGGAGCGTTGGATCCGATACACGAGAGGATGGTTCGAGAAAGGGTCCTTAAGACTCTGCAGGGCACTAAGGGAGTCCGAACATATGGCATAGAAAGGTTGGCGGTGGCGGCAGGTGTACAAAACGGCCTGGTGGAGGGCAAAAAGCTCATCCGTGAAACTCGAACACCGGTCAGGGAGCTTGTAGTGGAACCGGTTGTCCCCGACGACGAAGGCAGATCCGACACCGGCAGTGCTCTTGGAACCATCAGTGTAAATAAATATGGCATTATCGAACCGCGAACCGAGTTCGACAAGCCTCGAGCGGTATACCAAATCCGGAGTGCTCTCCTTGGGGAGCGAACTAAGTTCAAGGTGAGTGTGAACGTGTGAACCTGGGCCTGATGCCACGGTGGAAATGGGCTTTCGCTCAACCGAAAGGTGGAAGCAAGGGTAAAGTCGAGCCTCTGTAGTAGGCGGCGAAACCGAACTCCAGGTGGAAGCAAGGCAATCGCAGACAACTGATATTGGCGATCGAGTGAGTCGTCAAAAAATAATCGGTAAGATGGATGGTTGGGCATCTACCGAAAGCGGCATGCGTACCGACATAAGAGTATGTCACGCCGAGTGGTCAAGGGTAATACAGCAGCCTCGGCATACAGACTTTCAACAGGGCTGGTATAAAATGCACCGGTCTCAAGACGTAAACCCCGATGGTGTGTGTGTGTGTGTGTGTGTGTGTGTGTGGTGTGAACGGAGTTTCTGTAACAATATAAAACGCTGCCTTCACTGGTCGTGCCGCCACGAGACTAACGTCACGTCTCGTGCGACTGGGAGACAGCAAGTAGCTGTATGCTGGCCAGACGCCCCTGCCACGGCAACCACAGTCTTTGTCCACACAGCCGGTTGCGACCTGCCCGCCTTCAAGTCTGTGCACATCAAAAAGGACCAACGACTCAAAGTCCTTTCTGGTCGAGACGTGCAGTCCCACGACTGTTACCAGTCTTCCTTGTTGGCTTCTTCCACCTCTCCGTAACTTGTTTTCTTTTGCCACATGCTGCCATAGGAAAAGTGATATTCAGGAGCGTGAACCTAGTAAGAGATGGATTCAAGTTTTAAAGGCCGATTCACACTGTCCGTCACGTCACCGTCCGTCAGAACTTTCCACACTGTATTTCTAATAGCGGCATTCACAATGTCCAGCACTGGACTGACACGTCACGTCAAGCTTTTTCGAGAAGGAAGTTTTGACGGAACGGTTGTCTGTTATCGGAAGTTAACCATTTTCGTCACGCGATTTTCAATTTGTAGTTACGTTCACAAAATTTCCGCGCAACTGTCTTATTAATCTGTATTATTATACTTTGCTTTATCGGAAATGTGCAAATGTTTCATGACGACTTATATATTTTTTAACAGAGTACGAGGTTTGATATCTGAAACCAAAAATGGTTTATGGGTGTTTTGCAATATCGTAACAGAAAAGACAGAACCAAACTGTTTTCATGAATAAGTGTAATTTGATGAAGCAGTTTTCATCACATATTTTAGATGTAATAGTCAGTGCTAATTAAGGACAACCTTTCAGCTGTTTACGACGGTATTAACAATGTCAGCGGAGAAATCTTTATATACAGGTTCTATTTGTGCTCTTATAAACATTGTGTTATGTTTATATTTTCGATTGAAAAATAGTTTGTGTTGTTTCACTTAACAACCCTTTACAAGACTACACTGTGAAGTTCTCTTTGGCTGTCAATAACATTTAACGCCGTTGGTTCCTCAATTGCAGTATTAAACTATGACTTTCTACGTTACAGATCGCATCTCCTAACCTCACTTTCAACATCGGGTTTTGGAATAAACGAACTGACGTGACGGACTGTGTGAATTAGCCTTAGCACCTCAGATTTCTTTTGCTTCTCCGAAACTAATCACGCGCGAACCGTGAAACTTCCGTCACTGCTGAACGTAATCTTCCCGCCGCTGTAGACTTTTTCGCAACGACGACTCCATGATACCAAGCCTGCAATTAGGTGTGTGTGCCCCGACCACTGGGCAATCACTGCTGCAGTTGCAGCACGGCTCGTGAACGTGCGACCGCAAAGAGCCTCTTTCCTTGGAAAATTGACACGAACCTGTTCACGTGAGTATGGTGGCTGAGAGGGGTTCGAAGTTGCCACGATGTGCTGGTGCGTTGTTGGGATGGCGAAGTACACGTGCAGCCTTTTCCGGCCCTTTTTTTTTTTACGAAATGCTGGAACTTTCTGCAAAGCACCTCGGAAGGATGTAATCGTCATCTTCGTGCCCTTCGCAATGCAATGAGTTGTCTACGAATTGCGCAATCGCTGACAGACAACATGCCCACAATATTTTCAGCGCTGGCACTCAGTCGATTTTTTCCCCCTTATAAATAGAGCAACACACCCCTTCCGCCGTTAATGTTGGAAATGTTCAAAAATGTTTGTAGAACTTATGGGACTTAACTACTTATGAACTAGCTAAGACTAAGAACGGCACAAATATCCATGCCCGAGGGGGGATTCGAACCCCCGACCGTAGTCGCCGTGCAGACCGTGGAATGTTGTAAATGCTTTTTAATTATTACACGCTATTCTTGTACAGACATCGTCGGTGTTCTAAGGATCAGTAACACTAACAGTCCGCTACCGCTAAGTTCTATCTTCCGAACAGTTCTGCCATCTCTATGACGCATTCATAATGAGAGTGCGAGTATTTGAAAACAAAGCGCATGATTTTATCAATAATATATAATAATTTCGCGTGGCTCATGGCCTGATGCCACTTGCGTGTCCCTAGCCTACCCCAGTTATCCAAGTTATCCAACCGCGGAAAGGGGACCTACAGCTTAACGTGGAATCCGAACCACGTGTCGTTTCTGGCGACTCCTACCATTGTTGAGAGGTTAAGGATGGGTTAAAGTGCAGACTGAAAAAATCCGAGGCCCGACCGGGTTTCGAACCCATAACCCTTCGGTTTCCAGTCGAGCACTTTACCCCAAGACCACCGGGCCCGACGATTGTATCAATGTTCGTAAGTTTGTAAACCCGCTGGACCAAACTGCTATAGTAATCAGTCCCTTGATCAATTAACTTGCACTAAGTAGCCCCCAAGCACACGCATACGCACACACAAGTGGGAGGACTAACCTCCGGCGGGAGCGACCGCCCAGTCCGTAACATGAAGCCTTAGACCACATGGTCATGTTTGAATCAGCCATGAGAAAAATCTCAGGCGTTGAAACCTAGTAATGCTCTCTCTCTCTCTCTCTCTCTCTCTCTCTCTCTCTCTCTCTCTCTCTCTCTCTCTCTCTCTCTCTCACACACAGATAAACTTTTTCCTTTGCCTCACGATGACCGCTTTCAACGAATGCTTGCAATGAACTTTGTCCTACAGGCGTCGAAAGGTCCAATAGGTATCGACCGACCGCCATGTCATGTCATGCTCCGAAAGCGTTAACGGTTGCACTAAGGAGAGGACGTGGTCAGCTCCCCGCACTGGTTTTCTTGATCGGAGCCGCTATTTTTTTTCCTTCCAAGTAGGTCTTCGATTCGCCAGCGCTCGGCAGAACTGGACAGTGACACATTCAAGCACTATCTAAAGCCCGACAGTGCTTACGTCCGTGACCTAACGGGAACTGATGTATCCACTGCAGCATGGCCATTAGTTGTTACCCAGTATACATGTCAAAATTGCGAACTAACTCCCTATTCGTATTGCAAGCATTGGCTTGTTTGTGTTTACATAAAATATAAAACATACATGATACCAGAGAGTACGCTGACGCGCGTCAGCAAGGTGTCAAAAGCAACGTCAATAAACGTTACAATTAGCGGTCTTGGCTTCCGAAGAAATTCATTTTGAAGGGATTTGTAGAGGGAAAGGTGGAGTCATCGTGGCGTGTATCGGCTTCCCCAGAATTTATCACATGTATATCGAAGTAACTTTGCGATTGACAGTTCTTGAAATCAGCCTGAGTAGTGCTAACAATTTACGTAGTAGTCAGTTCAAAATCTTAGAGCCTCTTTTCACAAATGTACAAATCGAATAGTGAATATGCTGTTTGTGTAACTTCTCACATTACACCTATTTTCAGATTTATTTTCTCGTCTGATAGCCCCTTTTTCCTCAGACACTGGTGTAGATATTCTCATCCAAATGTACAGCGATGGAAGTTTAAATGTTCAAATGTTTGTATAGCTTATGGGACTTAACTACGGGGTCATCAGTCCCTAAACTTACAAACTCAAACTACTTACGAACTTTTAATACTAAGGACGGCACAACTATCCATGGCCGAGGGGGGGATTCGAACCCCCGACCGTAGTGGCCGTGCAGACCTTGACTGGAGCGCCTCAGTCCCCTCGGCCACCGCGGCCGGCAGCGATGTAAGCCACTTCATTATAGAAACACCTTTACAGAGTAATTTTACGCGTTTGGTTATTTCTGCGAACTTGCTCAACTGTTAAGCTGTACATAACGAAGTGTTGCGTAGATTGAAATTGCTTCTATATCTTTACTTTCATCGGCACAGATCTGTACCAGTGTTCACCCTCGTCTACAATGAGCTCGTTATAACCGGCATGGTAAAGTTACCAATTATACGTAGGTAGCTGTGACTAGGTTCACTCCCCCATGAAATATTAGCTGCTATTCACTGCAATGAATTCCAGCTATTTCAGTCTCATCTTGACAGGACGTAAGTAATAATTACCTTTAATTGATCGGGTCTTTCCTCATTTGTGACAAAAATACCAGAAATGTAATACAGGGTTCTGACTAGCAGTTATAAAATGTTAAATATACACCTAAAGAACTTATCGTTACTTCTTTAGTGTATGGTTTACTCTTACTTGTTTCGGAACCAACGTCAAACTGTTTCGTTAAGTTTAGCACACATTTCAAGTACGACGAATAGGTATACAAAACAAGTCACAGTGATGTAACCGGCCTACAACACGTTTAGCCTCTCATCGTAAGTTGAGACAGACGGCTGAAAACCAGTTACAATAATCTCAAGACGGAGTGCTGCTAGTCCAGCTGTAATTTTTTCCTTATGTAATCACAACGTACACAAGAGCCTGTTACTGATAAGCTGAATTTACCTTTATTTTTCTTTCTACATAGATGAATTACTTTTGTTTCCCCGGCACGTCAAGTTAAAGATTTTAGAAACTTGTCTCCAGTCCTTTATTTCATTCTTCTTTGTCCTAGCCGTTTACGGATATTATGCTGTACTCATTTCATCTCTGTTTCCATTTTACCACCAAGTCTTTTTCAACCGTTAAACAATATCCCGCTGCGAAAGTGTCTTGTTTTCATTACACTTTTACAATTTGTAACTTTTGTGGCATTTTTCGCTGTCTATTTTTTGGGTATTTTCTGTCTCATATGCAGAAATTCGTTTAAATACTCGTTTTACCGAATAAATTTAATGTTCACACGTTCTCAACTGTAAATTGGCTAACGACTTCCAAGAAACGCAAAATTCTCTTTATTCCAGCCTGTAATTTACAGAATTTAATTTTTTAGATACTAAATTTTTCTATTAACAGGTGTAAATTCATGTCAAATATAACACTTCAGGCAATTACTACACTTAGAAACTTCATATATATACTGAGGCGTGTACGTCGCAATATGCCAATCATCCGAACACTGCTCATCTAGTATTTGGAAATAGGAGAACTTCGCCGATTTCAATATAGCTTGCAAAATATAAGACTATTTTGGGGAACTTTACTGCAACACGCCACACCCAACAACGAAATTAAAAATTGCATCTTTTATTATATAATTATGGATAAACATGCAGGTAAAATTTCAACATCAGGTACGTTATTTTTATGATTATTTATTACTAACTACTTTCGCTGCCCATTATGCATACACCAGCCTACCCAAGAAAACCATAGAACATAAAATTTTCTTTGTTGTACTGCAAAGGACTGTTTATGAGGGGAAAAACGTTTTTCACAATGTAGTTTTCACCGTCGACTGCATAAATGTTTTATAGAGCGGAGTTTAATTACGGAATGGTGCGACTGGTTTAGGGGCATAGTTTTATTGATAAAGTACATTACTATTCTGGAATGAAACTTTCACTCTGCAGCGGAGTGTGCGCTGATATGAAACTTCCTGGCAATTAAAATTGTGTGCCGAAACTGGTAGTCGAACCTGGGACCTTTGGCTTTCGCGGGCAAGCACTCTATCGGCAAAGGTCCCAGGCTCGAGTCCCGGTTTCGGCACGCAATTTTAATCTGCCAGGAAGTTTCATATCAGCGCACACTCCGCTGCAGAGTGAAAGTTTCATTCTGGAAAGATCCCTTAGGCTGTGGCTAAGCCATGTCTCCACCATATCCTTTCTTCCAGGAATGCTAGTCTTGTATGGTTCGCAGGAGAGCTTCTGTGAAGTTTGGAAATTAGGATGCGAGGTCCTGGCGGAAGTAAAGTTGTGGGGGCGGCATCGTGAGTTGTGTCGAGATAGCTGAGTCAGTAGAGAGCTTGCCCGCGAAAGGCGAAGGTCCCAGGTTCGGGTCCCGGTTCCGGCACAACTTTAATCTGCCACGAAATTTTACGTTACTATTATTTTATACCGAAGTTGTCTCATGTATAAATGGCCATAACTCGTCCATTGTCTTTTCTTGAGCCTGAAAGGAATTTAAAGACAATCGAACGTTTAGCCCTTCAGTCGAGGCTGAAAATGTTCAAATGTGTGTAAAGCTTATGGGACTTAACTACGGGGTCCTCAGTCCCTAAACTTACGACTACTTAGGAACTACTTACGAACTAGGACGGCACAAATATCCATGACCGAGGGGGGATTCGAACCCCCGACCGTAGTGATCGTGCAGACCGTGACAAGCGCCTGAGTCCCCTCGGCCACCGCGGCCGGCTCAGTCGAGGCTGAAAATCTGTTAAAAATGGCCTCGTCCTATGACTGCTGGGATGTGCAGCTATGCTACATTCAGAAGAGTCACGACGCTCCCAAGTATACAATTTCTGCGATCAGTGCAAAAGCCAGTGCTATTCCAAATGTTACCCAAACAAAGCAATCTGAATGCCCTGCATTGCTTTCTCTTTTGCTCTTTACCGGCAAGAGCAATACTGTGCTGAGTCACCTGTCCACCGGCTCCGTAACTCGTTTAAAGCAGACAGGAACGGCCTACACTCCGCGCGGACGTTTGCCAATTTTGTGTCGTGCTGGCAGCGGGCAGCGGGTCGCACGCCGCAGTGGGAGGAGGGTGGTGGGCGGCGACCGGGGGGCCGCCGTTCGATTCCCGTCGAGGGCAGCGGCCGTGACTCAGGTGGTGACGTCAGCAGGCTGTGGCGCCTGGACCAGAACCGGTCAGCCACGGGGCGGATCAAGGCCGCACGCTCTGAGTCACCGACTCACAGCGGAGCGGCGGTCGCCTGCGTCCCCAACAGCTGACCAGACGCACACGGTACCGGCTGATGCGTTTCTTCCCACCAAGGGGAGTCTCTTTCCGGTGAAGTTCTTTCCTAACGGAAGTTTCAAGACGTCAGTTTTACCTCCGCAGTTTGAAGGTTTTCTGTTCCAAGAGACCGTTGCATTGAAGATCCGTTGAGCATTTACGAGATTAAACATTCAAATCTGAAGGCCGTAAATTCAACTAAATACAATAATGAACTTAAATTGTATAAAGTGTATTGAAAGGAAGATATAAGATGAATATTGTTGTTGTTGTTGTTGTCGTCGTCTTCAGTCCGGAGACTGGTTTGATGCAGCTCTCCACCCTACTCTATCCTGAACAAGCCTTTTCATCTCCTCATAAGAACGACAACCCACATCCACTTGAATCTGCTTACTATACGCGTCTCGGTCTCCCTCTGCGATTTTTACCCCACACACTTCCCTCCAATGCTACATTTACGATTCCCCGATGTCTAAGAATGTGTCTTACCAAGCGATCCCTTCTTTTAGTCAGGGTATGCCAAAAATTCCTTTTCTCACCAATTCTCTTCAGAAGATGAATATTATCAAGAGTAAAACGAAGGTAATGGAATGTGATGTCAGAAAATTAGGCGATGCTGAAGGAATTAGATTAGGTAATGAGACAAAAAAGTAGTAGATGACTTATTTGGGTAGCAAGATAACTTCTGATGGCCGAAGTGAAGAAGATATAAAATGCAGAATGGCTATGGGATGAAAAGCGTTTCTAAAGAAGCGGAATTTGTTGACATTCAATATTAATTTAAATGTTAGGAAGCCCTTTCCGAAAGCATTTGTGTTGAGTGTAGCATTGTATGGGAGTGAAACGTGGACAATAAGGAGTTCAGATAAAAAATAAGCTTTTTAAATGTGGTGCTACAGACGAATGATGAAAATTAGATCGGTAGATCACGTAACAAATGAGGTGATTAACCAAATCGGGGAGAAGAGTCTCTCGCATACCCTGATTAAAAGACAGGATAGATTGGTTGGACACATTCTGAAACATCAAGGAATTGTCAACTTAGCAATAGAAGGAAGTGTGCGAAGTAAAAATCGTAGAGGGAGACCGAGGGAGGAATACAGTAAGCAGATTTAAAAGTATGTAGGTTGCCGAACGTATTCTCAGATGAGACTTTCTCAGGACAGGGTAGCGTGGAGAGCTGCATCAAATCAATCTGCGGACTGAAGACCACAACAACAAATTGGAAAGAGCACACAGGAAATAGTTTCGGGAAGGAGAACAAAAGCATACGTTTCATTGGCAGAACACTTAGAAATTCCTTCAGTAAAACTGTTGCATCTTCTTACACTAAATTTGTGCGTGCATTTTGGAGTATTGCTGCCCATTTTGGGATCCACTAAGTAGGACTAACGGAGGATTTAGATAAAGTTCAGCGAAGGGCAGCTCGTTTTGTACTATCGCGATATAGGCGATAAATGCGTTATATGTTGCGGCGAGATTTGTGAAATTTCTGTTAGCAATGTTCTCTTATGAATACGTCATTTTGTTAGCATCCACCTACAGAGGGAGACATCTTAATAAAAAGAGAAAACGAAACATTCGTGTGCATTTTTCCCGCGGTAGAGAAATTTCATGAAGTGGTTTGATGAACCCTCCGCCATGCTCTTGAATGTGATCAACGGAGTCGCGGTGAAATAGCCGTGCGCATTGAAGCGCCGTGCTGCGGTTCACGCGACCGTTCACCGTCGGAGGTTGAAGCCCTCCTTTGGGCATGGGTGTGGTGTCCTTAGGTTAGGTTAACATAGTTTAAGTAAGCTACGGACTGATGACCAAGCGGTTAAGTCCCATAGTTTTACAAACGTTTAAACTTTTTGATCAGGGAAGTATTTATGTAGATTACATTTGATTAAGTGGACACAATATCTATACTTGACCGCATACTTATTATTTATAATAATATTCACTATCAATCAATTTGTGTCAAGACTATAGATATTCTGTCTACTTAAAAATATTTAAACCACCTCCCAGACAACATATCAAATAACATTACATTTATTTTCTACAGTCGTCTTAATATAGTTATGCGGGACAAAGGCCACCGAATCTATCAAAGAGAACGGCAAGGCAATGTTTTCAAAGATCGAAGGAGATAGAGGGAAAAGGTTTTTTGGCGATATAAATATTCATTCAGCTGTTACGGAATGGCTTTGCAACCAAAGGACGAATTCCTATTGTCGACAAATCTAACCATTGTTACAATGTACCCATCGATGTTTACAGGAAGTAGGTGATTACGATGAATAATAGTGAAATGTACCTATGTACGTATTCGATATAATGCAACATAAATGCAGAGTTATTTAATCTACAATAATATCCAACTTAAGCAGGCAAAGGAAAAAAAATTACTTAGTGAATAGTATGTGGATACGTGGCAACTCGCCTTTAATACAATCGCTTAGTTGCCAACACGTATGAAACAGACAAAAACTCAAATTTTCCCCTACGGCCTACACTCTCAGAGAATCTCGACCGTCATGCGGTCATGTGAGCACGAGTTGTGTTTTTGTAAGGTAGGCCTTTTTTCTGAAGTAAGTGTAGTCTAAAACTTCAGTGCACATAATCTTTTTTCTACGTGTGTGTCTGTGGCTCACCGATCGTATTTACGGTGAGTAGTATCTCCTATCGTTGTACTGACATTCCAATCTGGACACTAAGCGTTCACTGTTTCTTTCGAATCATTTGTTACCTGTGAACTTGCTAAAGCAATATTTTTATCGGGTTTTGTAATATGCCCGCGTAATTCCTTTGCACCTTTCCCTGTTCCTTCACATCACCAAAAATATGTTGCGATTTCAAGCCGATAATTCTCTAATACTTATCGAGGTATCAAATCAACCTGGTGAATGACGTGATGGTTTATGTATGACCGTTTCTAAAATCGTTAGAAATTAGTAAATAGTGTCGGTCGATGATCAACTACATCCGCAACATTATAGAGTTTCATGGTATTAAACTTAAGAGGTTTTAGGTTACTATCAGATTACCGTTTGTCTATAGAGTAGCTGTACAGTTTAAACGTATCTTCAAGGAAGTTAAATTTGAAGTACTTACAAGTCAGGTGTCTTGTTTACCTCTCTCAAATGTAACGTCACTCACCTGCAACAAATGAAAGGAAAAATAAGTCTTTCTGATCCACAACGTGAGTACAGAGTACAAGCATCACAACAGCAGTTTTAAAACAGTATTAGGAGGGAGTACAGGGATGCAATGTCTGCAAATTTATGAGACAACTGATATAACTTGTTCTAAAAAAATTCTTTGGAGAAATTTCTTCAAGTTTGGAAGATAGGAGTTGGGGTACTGGCTGAAGTAAAGCTATGAGGAAGGGGCGGTACGGGTGCCCGGATAGCTCAGTCGGTACAGTGCGCCCACGAAAGGTAAACGTCCTGGGTTCGAGTAGTTTCCTAATATCGTACACTCCGCTGCACAGTGAAAAGTCCGTTCTGGAATCCTTAACATGATACTCCCAGTTATGTCCACGTATTTATTTTCTAATAGTGGTGCTGGTGACGAATTGGGGGGGGGGGGAGATCACTGTTAATACAGTGACAAATGTTTGATGGAGCCATAGCTTCACCTCAATTTGCAGCGCTTCCATCAGTATAAAAATGGATTTCTGGAAGTATTCTTTAAGCATTTGAAACAGACACAAATCGGATGGAACTAGGTCGGGACTGTATGGAGGACGATGCATGACAACCAACTGAAGGCGTCGCACATGTCGCTGCGCTCGTGTTTCGTCTGGCATTGTCATGCTGAAGGAGAGGGTCTGCTCCATTTGTTGACAATTTCTTGGAAGTGGTGCTTTACGTTTTCTGAGAATTTTTCGAGCACCAACGAAGCTACAATAAATGCTACAATGCCGAGCTCTGTAGTGGCAGCTTAGTATCTTGCGTCAGTGAAACGAGGAAGTCAATTACAGGCACCGGTACCTGCCGCTAGACAGCCCCTCCAGCAACTTCGACGCTCTGTAGCGCCGTTGGATGAGTTTTTCGGGAATGGGTTTCTTTGCTCATTTTGTTCCTCGAGACGCCTTTTGTATCCCCTAGAAGTTTTGTTGGCGTAATTGTGTAATTCTGAAACTCACTGACGTATGGTGTACACACCCGTATCAGCCTTCGAGGGCCATTTAACTGTCTGAAATATGCGCAGGACGAAATTTCTTTTTTTATGCTGTCATGTGAGAAATTGCGTTGCCCAGCCCGGGTGCGCGAATTTCGCTTCATCCTGTGTCAAGTATCTGCGGTACCTGTTACGGGAGGTTTTACATCTTAACCTTGAAAAATCAGTCGACAACCAACTATTAAGAATATTATCGACGGTGTCAGGTCGCTTCAGAAATATTGAAGGTATGATAAACTTGTTATCGCAAACTGTAGTAACGTGTACCGGTCCCTTTACTTTAGCCGCCACGGCTACAATTAACCGCCCACAGAAATCACGGGTATCGGGGAGTGTGTTGAGCCCATCCCTGGAGCGAGTGTG
Organism: Locusta migratoria; assembly: GCA_026315105.1. Lineage (NCBI taxonomy): Eukaryota > Metazoa > Arthropoda > Insecta > Orthoptera > Acrididae > Locusta > Locusta migratoria. Next base: position 149,125,255 of record CM048751.1, on the reverse strand, counting down.
GTGGAGTGTTGGGAGCCGGGCCAGAGCTGACTGTGGGAAGAGTAGCGAACTCTCGGCCAGGTGATGCGCTCTGGCCGGCCGTCCTTTGTGCCGAAGCCGGTCCCGACCGGAAGGAGAGCCATTGTGGGCCACCGCGATGCCTCCACCTGTGGCTGAGGCCCAGCGCCCAACAGGGTGACCAACTTGACAGCGAAAACTGTCGCTTTTTTTGAACATGAGAACTCCCTAGAGAGTCGCTAGATTGCCGACATTCAATAAATTACGGGGGGAGGGAGGTTACTTAGACTGGATTCAACGTCACTAACTTCACATATCGTGAAAAAATTGCAGGTGCAACCCCGTTGTACGTAACGTCAAGCTTATAAGGCACCATTTGCGAGTTGTATTTATTGACAGAAGAGACCGCGAAACGTTATGTTTACCTGATGATGGCATATCATCCGAAAACCGGTTCGTAAACCAATAAATTTGCAGAATATATCGCAGTTATCTTGTGTGTTTCATTCCTGATTTATCAAATATTCTGTCAAGAACCGACGGAAGTCAGAAAATTATAGCATTAATTATAAATGTACTTGTCTTAGATGGCGAGAAAATGTGTAGAATTCGCTTAATGCAAGCAAACCGCTTTTGAGGAGAATATTTGCAAGGCAAATTTCACACACTTCATAGAAAACTCAAAAAATTTCACGAAGAACCTTAATGGCGAGAAAAAGTAATAAAAACCTCTGATGGTGTGCCTGATCTGTGTCTGTTGTTTAAGCTTTACCAAGTCCTTTACTGTTTCTCTCTTCCTATTTTGAGGTATTTTATAGAAAAATTTTAATACTGCACACTATCAGAAACTAACTCATATGTGAGATTGGTGATTAGTAGTTATAACTTAAAGGTCGGAACTAGGGTCGGTTTTATAATATTTAACTACTTACGTAACCATTTACAGTATGTGGAGAGTGAATAATGGAGATTAGGTAACAACTCTCAGTAAATAGGCTCGCTGAGTTGCTGATAGACACGAAAATAGAATGTGATTTTCTTGTCTATCAGCAACTCAGCGAGCCTTTTTACTGAGAGTTGCTACCTAATCTCCATTACAAATTAAGTAATGATATGTAGGCCTACATCTGCTAGACTTTGCCTTGCAAAAACACGTTTCTGCTATATTTAATACTAGCTGAAATATTTTTGCTGCTCTTACCACAGCGTACGACATGGTGGTAAACGATCTCAATTAATACTTCGTCGATCACTTTCTAAATAAGTACAATCCAGAAGCTGAAGTAACGCAATATATTTACATATTTTAAAAGCGGAGAACACAACTGAGAGATAAAAAGCAGCCATGTTAGAACCCACAAACCAAACAAATCCGCAACAGCCAATCGTTACATGATTGGCCACGTGACCTCCACCGTCAACGTCAAAATTTTCTTTGGATGCATGCTAACCGGCAAGCAAATAGACGCTGACGTGACGCTGCCCACCGTGTGAACTGCGCCGCTAGAAGGAATGGGAGATTATTTTGACGTCGCGTGACCCGACTAAGTTTACGTGAGGAGCTGTACCTTGTGAATCGGAAACTGATATATTGTGGCTGCTAAGGAAAAATGAAAAAAGTTTTATCTAATCGTGCAAGTGTTTCACATTGTATGTCGAAAGAAAATTACATAATTTACAGCCTTTCTTAAAACTCGTGTTACTTCGGTAAAACAAAGTCGCTAGGAATGAGACATGTCTGAAAAGCATGAAACTTGGCTCTAGATTGAATTAATCGCTAGATCTAGCGACAAAATAGCTAAGTGGGTCATCCTGGCGCCCACAGACTTGAGACAGCCTGTGGCAACAGCGCCACGGCCCTTCGTGTTCCCCATGCCAGCCAGCAGCGGCCGCAGGTGTTTTCCACCAGCACCAGCAGGTGTCATTGCAGCGACCAACGCTCCATCCAAGTAAGGTCACTCACCGTCCCTCATGATACACCTTTCCAAAGGCCAAAATGCACGCCCACGATGTCGATACTAGCAACGAGGGTCTAAGCAATCTTCGCCAGACGACAGATGACGCTGTACAGTTGCTAGAGGACGAAGTGTTTCGGCAGTGCAACTGGTGTCTGCAGAACGGTTCACGGGAGGCGGTAGAATGCGACGAGATGGCTACCTCATCCCAATGGTATTCAATAATTTAAATAAAATTCTGTTGAGATGCAAGTTCTATTTCATGATACAGCGACAATATTAATAGCGACAAATGTCTATACTAACGACGAATGGTCCTATTTAAGTACATTAATATTTTAATAGGTATCACTTCATCATCTGAAGTTGTACTCGAGTCCGAAACCTGTTGCGAGATAAAATTTTTAACTGATGCCAATAGCGTAAATTATTTACTGTAAAAATAGAGTGTTCTGTTGCAGATCTTATGGATGACGTTTACAGAACCAGTACGAGCGGAAATTTATAGGAACGCTCATCTCTCAATGTAAGACAGTGCAAAGCTCCAAGGAATTGATGCCTCGACCACACAATTTGATCACTGATGGAGTATGTGATATGTTCCGTTGAATCATCGTCTACATTGTTTACTACAAAAAAAACCGTATTTACATATAGATAATTCCGGAAGTATCTTACGATACATCGTGCTTGCTTCCTACAGTCAGCCATGGAGGACGAACGTCATTCGGCAATCTGTATTGTAGTATTCATTTTTATATCATTACGCTCACTGGTGGGCCACGCGTGAAAATCTCACTACAAACCTGTTACTTCCACTAACTGTTTCCGAAGAAACATTACGTTGCATCTTCTAAAATACGCAGGGGAGTTGGAAAATAAGTTTTTCCTGTCGACTGTGGACAGTTGTGTACGAAAGGAAAAAATAGACATTGAAAATAAGACATCTTTATTTTTCTACGTAATTTCCAAGTCAATTGAGACATCTGTCAAACCGCTTTATAAGCTTCAAAAAGCCGTCCAGGAAAATACCAGAACGTTGTATACGGAAGAAGCGTTGAATTGCTATGGGCGAAGGACGACACAGGAGGTGAACGCGCACGTGCAAGACACCGCTCGCTACATCTTGTGAAGCAGTCGTGGTCGACTGTGAATATGGCAATGACTGATTAGAATTTTGACGAGGGATGAAACTTGGGTCCACCATTATGCGCCTGAATCTAAATCCGCATCCTTTGAGTGGAAACATCTTCCATCACCTGTCCGAAAAATGTTCAAAAGCACTCCGTCTGCAGGTAAAGTGGTACTCACCGTTTTCTGGGATGCTTAAGAAATTTCATTGCTGGACTTAGGATGTAACCATCAATGCTGCGCGATACTGTGCCACTCTGTCGAAACAGAGGTTTTTCGGAAAAGCCTTCTCAGATCTGGCGTTCTGCTGTTGGATGACAATGCGAGACCACACACGGCGACGGGAACGCAAAACCGTATTACAGCTCTTTGTTGGAAACGCCTACTCCATCCGCCATTTCAGTCCTGATCTCTCACTAAGTGACTTCCATCTGTTGGCAGCTTCGAAGAAGATTCGGCGAAAGGCGCTTTGGAAGCAATGCTGACGTCGAACAAGCCATTCAACGCTGCTTCCGTATGCAACGCCCAGATTTTATCCTGGAAGGCGTTTTGAAGTTTAAGAAGATGTATGACAATTGTCTCAGTGTAGGCCTACTTGGACATTATGTAAAAAAGAAATAAAGGTATGTCCTATCTTTAATGTCTATTTTATTCCCCTTTATTACGCAACTCTGGCCACAGTCGACAGGGGAAACGTTTTCCAACTCACCTTCGTAATACCCACACAAAATGGTACCCATACACAGCCAAAAGTTTTCACGTGTGTCTTATACAGCATCAGAAAATCAAACATCTGCCCTGGACAACAAAATCTTGAGTCAACGTAATTTAACCTTTACGCTTAGTTTCAGAGCAGTGAGTGAAAACCAGATTTATAGAATGAAACTTTACTCTGCAGCGGAGTGTGCGCTGATATGAAACTTCCTGGCAGATTAAAATTGTGAGCCGGAACCGGGACTCGAACCTGGGACCTTTGCCTTTCGCGGGCAAGCGCACTACTGACTGTGCTATCCTTTAGATTTATAGCTTCAGTATCTAAGTATATGGCGGCTGTTTTGGTAGAGTAATTTCTGACCTGCTGTTTGGAACTACTAACACAGTTAACAAATCTGTTCCTCGAAGAATCGTTCCCTTTCTTTCCTTCCTCTTCCGTTTAGCCATGAAACTGCGTCGTTAGTATGTGCTGTGCAATTTTCTGTAAAAAGAGTAATGAAACAATTACGATTTGAAATTTATCCGCTCTTAAGATTTGAAACGTCCCTAACTACAGCTCTGGTCACAACAGAAGGCTTAAATGGTTCGCTGACCGTCATTTCTCTCGCTCGAACCACCGCCAGTGTGAAAGTGAGGAATTCGATAAGGAGTTGTCGCAGGGACTGTCGGAAGGGTGGCACTCCTGCGGATTGATGGATTTGCAGCGACAGGGGAGTGGCCCACGCGCATGATTAAGCCGCGGACGCGGGGAGGGCGGCCGTGCAAATGACTCGGTTTGATGACAGCTGGGGGGGGGGGGGGGAGGGGACGCGAGAGGACGGGTTGACAGCTACAGCACCCCACGCTTCCGCGGCAGCCGCGCCAGGGTTGAGCCCGAATAGCACTGGACGTCATAGCCGAATTTAACAACTTGCTTGGCCCACTAGATGGTAGAAACAGTCATAATATTAAAAAAAAATGCCGAACATTCGTAACTTCGTGCCAATCGAGTCAAAAAACAGTCTCAGGGTTCGTGAATTTCTATTTATAGTCGGGCCGCCGAACGAACAACCCTGACAATTCTCGCACGTGGGCCACAGAGGGTGGGGGGGGGGGGGGGACACTCAACCACCAACCTGAGCTCTGGAATTCGTAAACGTTGCCAGGGTAACGGTGCCGCGTTGCCACCCAGCCACTCAAGGTCGCACGGGGTGGCATGCTTCAGTCGCTGCAAAGCATCTGTCGTGTGTTCATCGTTACCGGTTTTGTTCGTGCCGAGTTAGGTGTCGTTAATTTCAGACGTGTGTGAGATGGCTTCTTCCTCTAACCGTAAGAAAGTCACTTCTGTGACCAATAGACTTTTTTTTTATTAAATCTATCGGACCAAACTGCGTTGTCATCAGTCCGTAGCTTACAAACTCCTTAAACCTAGGTAAACTAACCTACGGACAAACTCACACACCCATGCCCCAGGGAGGACTAACCTCCACGGCGAGCAACCGCGCGCTACGCAGCGAGGTGCTTTAGACCGCTCGGCTACTCCACCGCGGCTACCAACAGACTGGCTGTCGAAACTGATGTGATGATATTACTCTGACACTATACAATGTCAGTCAACAGCGATCGTAAACGAATGAGGAAAAAAACTTTTTATGTAAGAAGACAAATCATTTCACTGGAAGAGGCGATTTTACTACTTGTAAAGTGTTAGTAATAACACCGAGTTAGTGGAAAATGGTTATAGAAGATTAAATATATTAACTAAATTCTTCAACTAGCGATCTTTGGGTGAAGAATAAATTATACATTATATTCAATTGAATACTGGAACATATGAAGCCTTACTTTAACTCTACTTTTATTTCTAAACCTTTCTTTTTAACTGAAAAAAAAAATGTTTTTCATCACTTCGTGGTTGTTATCGTTCGTTCACACTTTAGTAGTACATGGCAACGGTTCCAAAATATTCGGACGTGATATTCGTATGCCGGCGACTAGCACGACGTAACAAACAGCCGTTTGGCAACATAGGCGCTAGCTGTCAAGAGTCGTTCTTTCGGCGGCTCGACTATAGTAACGTAAACCGTTCAGAAATTTACGACGATTTTGTATCACATAGTTCGATAACTGACAGCCTGTATGAACACGTAATATCCCAGAGCCTGGTCCAGCGCCTGCAGGTGAGCGGGAGGAGTTTGTCACGAGTAAACAAAAGAGGCGCGGCGCCTGCGACTAAGCGGCGGTCTCTGACTCAACGCTGGACCGTGACGTCACAAGCAGTGACTGCAGAAGTCAAACAGTAGCATTTGCAGACGCGCCCAAGTGTTTAACATCAGGAAATGATGAAACACCAAGGTACGTGGTGTTTTAGTCTTCTAGCTGCAACATTATTTATTTCTCCGTATTTGGCGGATTGCATACTCTTAAAAGGAGCTATAAACTGTGTGACTTAGGAACAAAGCCGGCCACTGCGACCTTGAGTCTCGCGTTGTGCACAATGCTGGTCTGCTTAGTCATGGATGTAAGTGGATGAAAGCTTACGGTTCGTCACCATTTCTTAGTCACAGAGAATCTTAATGCTGCTTACGTGGGTAAAGTTCTGCCGAGCATATCTCACACTTATCAAATAGTACGGTTTAGATTTGACACATATAAATTCTTGATGAGTAACAAAATTAGAGGTAGTTAGCTTCAAGTGCACTACAAATTAGTAGCAAGGAATACAACACTTTCTTGCTTTACTACTTTACAACAGGCATACCGTACGCCAAGTCAGGTGTCGCTGGTATTAGCAGCAATGTCTTACAGATGACATGTGGCGAGACCCAAGGGCAGTTGCCACAGCAAAATCTGGTAGTTATAGTCTAACACATACAGTTACGATATTTATTGCTGTGAAATTTCTTACCTTGTGACAGATGCAACACCACTAACGACCCTATATATGGACAAGCTTGTGTTCTGCTATGATAGGCACATTCTATGACACTATATAATTCCGTATGGAGTAATGATTCGCACATTCTTATACTTCACTCTTTCTCGTGTATTAACTGACCGGTAAGCGAATACACTGTTTGGGGCTGAAATGTAGCAACAACTGTAAAACTGTAAGAAAGTGGAAATTGTTACATGTCATAGAATATGCTGTCAGAATGTGCCTAACCATAGTAACAGAACACAAGCTTGCCCAAATAGTGTCGTTAGCGGTGGTTTAACTATCATACGGTAACAAATTTCACAGCAATAAATGTCGTTACTGTACATATTCTATGGTGTAACTGATGTAAGATCTTTGTGCGTTCTATGGTTGACAGCTAGTTGCAATGACGAGATGTTGCTCTGACATCGCACTGGGGTAGCAGATGGGTTATGTCCACTACATAGTTCTCTTCAGCGAACAGCGTATTATGAGCTAATAATAACAGTTTGCGTCCAGTGAAGCAGCCGCATTATTGAGTGATCTTTTGCAATGGCGAAAATAAGACATTATATATATGAGAGAGAGAGAGAGAGAGAGAGAGAGAGAGAGAGAGAGAGAGAGAGAGAGCTAGCTTTTTCTCTTCGGAAGTGACAATTTCAAAGGAAAGTGAAAGTGACATCCAAAAACAAATGACGAGGCGCTACTACAATAGGCAGTATCTAGTGCATTTTCACGTGCTATTTCGTAATCAACTTCTGTTCAGTGGTAGTACTGGCACAGTTATGCCTCAAACAATATGAAGTCATGACGTGTTTTGAGCGTCATTATGGATGATGCTTTGAGTAAAATAGCTGAACTGACTAAAACGAGCAACAGTTCGTAGCTTCTCATGCAAAGTTAGCACCACGCTTCAGGGTTCGCAGTTGGCAGGATACTACAAGTGATGAGGTGACAGCTCATACCTGGAATTCTCGTGCTCAAAGGAATTTCTCAAAACTAGAACGCAAGATGTACTTCTCAAACAAATTCGAAAACGAAAAAATGATGAGTTTTACGTGTGGAAAAGTAGACAGGAGGATGCGCGCGCTAACCTCGCACTCAAGGGTTGATATACGGCAGTTATTGCTTCCTATTCACGCTTCCTTTGTTCCACATTCAGTGACGTGACTGGAATTATTGAGACGAAAACTTCACGTCCCTGAGTTGACAACGTCTTTCTGCAGACAACCACCCAGTGAAGCGGGTTATCAGCTAGTAAAGAAAGATAACTACGTACGTATCATGGCCTAACAGTTCCTATGCCGACAGCAAATATCGCCAAGGGTAAATATGCACTGCCCATAACATCCCACGGTGTTTTCAACACAGACATTAAGTTCACAACCCTACCACTCCCTCTCCTCTGAATAGCCTATCGATATTATTTGCATTAATCTCCTTGACACTACCTTTCATTAATTTTTTCCGCTTCGTCTGACACTTCTTTCAAGTCTCCCCCTTCATATTCCCTTTTATATCCCTGCATTGAAATCTTAGTCTATAGGTATTAAGATAACGCAAGAACAATCCACCAGCCTGTATTTGGCACTGAAGCATCTAGACTGCATTCAAAGAACTGCGTATTCAGTCTAGTGTCATACAGAGCACAGTCACTGAACTTGGATGGCAATAGCCTCCAGACAGAATTAGACACAATGAAACATAGCCATAATGACTACACAGCCAAAACTATAGATGCTTTAAAAACGCAGATACAAGAAACAGCGAACTGCCACGCCAAGCAGAGAGAACGTTTGCCTGAGTCCCATTCCTAGGCCTGTTCTGTTCAAGAGTATCAATGCAATAGTTGTATTTCATACTAATAATCAGTGAATACACTTTTCAAAATGTAGACTAAAACATTCAGTAGCAGTTTATTGTATCATACTCCGGTGGTCCTGCCTTGCATCTAGGGAAGGTAAGCAGAAACTTCCAGCAACGCTTAAATGAATTTAGACCCAGCCATTTCGAAAGGTCATTGCTCAACGTTAAGCTACAATTTAAACGTGTAGTATGGAAAAGAATTTGGTAACACTATACAACGAATCACAGAGCGACACTAAATCTGTACACTATTAAACTGACCATAAAATTTTTCAGTTATATTTCGCTATATATAGGTTATCAAATAACTAATTTTAAATTCAGTTATTGCAAGCTCAAATCTCTGACAGCTAATGTTGTTAACTTTTATTCTTATATATTCAAACAAAACGTATGATGTATGCCTGAAGTGATATGACAAAAGCGAAACCAATGTGTACTGACGAAAAAGGATAAACTGATTATAGATTATTCAAGTTTTTCACTTTTTTTCCAACTGCATTAGTAGTATTTTCAGTAATTACTTCACAAACTGCAAACCTAATATCTAGCCTCTACAAAAGGAACATACGGATCACCACACTGAAACAAGGAAATTACATACTAAGATTTGTATTGTTGGACCTACAGGCTCCGAATCCATTGTGTATTATAATTAAGCATGATAGTTTGTGACTGACGGCCAATTCACAAGTACTGTGTATTTAACAATTACGTTAACAGCTGTGAAATAGGGACGATAACTGTGGACTTACTTTGAGGAAAGGTCGAAAAGCTGACCTATGACGGACAGCCGATTTTTACCTCCCTACCTCTTGCAAACACATCCGTGTGATACTGATTACGAGGTGAAGCACTGAATTAAAACATATCCCTAGCCGATGTTTGAATCTCAGCCGTGATATGTTGAGACCATTATGTGGAATTTGAAGTTATGATCTAATAACATCCATGTGACATAGGAAGAAACTATAGCGTCGTCTTCACAACATGGTCAGGTTACATCTTAACTTTTCGTACGCTTTACTATTCCAGACAACAATTGCAAATTAACTATCACAGTCGCACAATGTATCAAAAGGGTAGTACGGACGTACAGATGAGAGTTCGAAAAATATCTAACGAGCCTGTGTATATCAATATCCCCGAAGACACGCTCGCTTCTAGAGATCCCCGCAAAAATTAATAATAAAATGTTCGCATCAGCAACTTCGCATGTCTGCCAACTGTGTCTGCAGGTATAGACCTTTTATAGACCACTTTAACCGGTTAGGAACAGAACTAAGCTACAGGCTTACAACAAAAAAACTTTCACTGTTTAATTGTTTTCCTGTGTTACCCTACAACTGGATTTCAACACTAAGTTTTGTGTTTAGTTTGGAAATAACGTTATATTATACCAAGTTTTTCTCGTCACTGAAAGCGTTAAGGATAGTCTGTCAGCAAGTCAATTATTCGTTAACAGCGTTTAGTGAGAATTCGCTCGCATCCATTTCGCACGAAATTTCAGGCGTGCTGTTTATTACCTGAAAGCGCCGTCGATAACACTGCTAATTACGCACCCCGTTAACACGCCAGTGGGGCGCTACGAAGCTTTGGCTGCAGCAGAAAATTCATAACGCGTACAAAGCAGCTGCCCAGCAGCAAAGTCCTTCAGAGACTGCACGAAAAATCAAGGTCAGCTGTAAAACAAAAGCAGAAAAGGTACACGACTAGAAGGCCAAGGACGGAACCGACTTTTCGTCGAAGCTGGGCTTTCGAAACTTTCTGAGAACACCTGCAGGCTGTACGACAGGAGAATGCAGTACCGCTTACTTCACTCCGAGACGTGTAATAATGACATTTAACAACGAAATGCACTGTAGATAGCAACATTCGCAGATATACCAGATGCTATCTGAACGCATAATGTTATTTCATTACTCTGCGAAGTGTTTTGTATGTCACGCTTTTCGTTGGGTAGCAACTACCTGATACACTGTAATTCTGGGAGAATTTTTGGCACTGTCGGGTCACTGAACTGCTATTGTGTGATTAACCGGCATCCCCATTTTCGCTTTGTGAATTAATAAGCTGCTGTTATTTGAAATGCATTGAGTGAATAACGAGCCTTATTGTGCAGTAATTTGTACCACGGAAGCAGAACACTCCACGTCGCCACTAATTAGGACGCATTATTGTGCTATTGTGACGTGCGAGTACTCAACTAGAGCGGGACTCCAGCCGTAAGAAGCCATTGATTTCTGTGGACGTCATGCCAACGAATTCCTACTTGAGTATGTAGTTAGATTTCGTTGGTAGCAACAGTAGCAAAAGCTTCAATACGTCACTCGGCAATGTATGCAATCAACTCGACTGAGTCATTCACTTTGCCGAACATGATTTACACTGCTGCCGTTTAAACTTTCTTGTGTTCCTTGTTCAATGAAATTTATTTTCTTTCTCCGGTGTAGGAACTAGATGTCTATGCGTATCCGAAAGCAGAATTTAACCTACATCTGAAAATCTAAGGTATGAATCTTACCCCTAAAGACAAACCTAACGAGTTCATAACGACAGTAGCCAATAACGTACCATTTGGTTTTGATGCTAATATCTGCATTTGTTCTAGTATCTACTTTGAGCTCTGTGAGCAAATTTTGGAACAGAAAGTTTTTTTTTTCTTTTTTTTTTTTTTTTTTTTTTTTCCTTTGTGTGTTTTCGGATACACGAATTTTGCGACGACTCATTTTTGTCATTGCTTGGTCCATTTTGTAATGTTCTTCATTTTAGTTTAGACTATTATTGCTACAGCACTCATACAAAGAACAGTAACGTTTGGTTGTATTTCTGTTATCTTCCATCAAGTCTCTTTATATAGCGTTTCTTCCTTGAGTATATTGCGAGGCTCCGTTATTTAATTTATGTGGTCAGCTCCGTTTACGTCTGTCTAGAGCTTTCCTTACATTAATTTCTTTCGCCACAGATTATGTCATTCTCGACGTACGCCAGTAAAATTTCATTATTTCAATTTTTTCTGTCATTTACCTTGGTTCTAGTTTTTATTGTTAATATTCTGGAAGCCCTACTAAAATAATCCATTTCCATAGCTATTAGTCTTGTTTTGAGACGAGTGTAAGATCCATAGTTCTGATTCATAACACAGAAGTGATTCCACCATTATCTTACCCACTCTTTTCACTCTTATTGCTGTTAAAGATGATAATCTCTTTTGGTTAGACGTATCTGTAGATCGCTTGTAATAATCCTGATGTAACCGTCGAATCAAAGTCAATATCATCACCATCACCATCACCTCATCTGCTATAATGGCTTGATCGCGAGCAAAATTCAATTCAAACATCTGTACATCGCTAATAGTGATTCCAATACATCTCCAGTTCTATTTCGGAGACCTACGTATTAACTGAACGAGATGAGTGACATACAGCAACCTTTTCTCAATCCTTTCGTGATAATGCAGTTACCGTTACCTTTGAACCTTTTTATATCTTTACTATTTTATGTCTATATTTCAACAGTTTTTGTAAACAATAATCATCCATACCCATGTATTTCACAGATTCCCACAGTTTATTCTAGGGACTGTCTTAAGCTTTTGTTAAATTTTACGAAGTGTAGCTCCTTCCCCGCAGCTGGTAGTTTGAAAGTAGTTGTAAAATAAATTATCAGTACCTGAACCCACTTTGGTATTCCCCAAAATGGTGATTATATTTTGTCTTCTCTTGAAACATTTTACGAACATATTTGATTTCGAAGTGGTGAAACAAGAACTAGAACCAACAATGTCATAAAAATGATTCGAAACGAGGTGTTTTCGCAGTTTTGAGAACCAAGTTCAGCTGTACAGATGTTACATCTCGTGCCGTTAGTGGGAGGATTCGAAACTCCGACGCGGGTGGCCGCGCGATCCGCAACGTGGCGCTCCAGACCGCTCGGCCCGCTAACACCAAGACTGCTTTTGTAAGCTAACATTCACTGTCTTATCGCACATGGCCACGTAGTCATTATATGCCAGTATTACTCATCCCCCGTAGTCTACCTTTGAGAGGAGCGTACATCATCGCTATCCACTTCAGGCTGTAGCTACCTTTTTTGGGAAGAATGTTATGTCTTTTAAAGCTATAAGACCATTACAAGATGAGTTTTGAATGCCCACTTTTGGCCCACTTTAAGTTACGGTAGAGGAGAAAATTCTCTACCACTTTTCTCTTATGTTTTTCATATCTCGCATCGTTAGAGATATTTGCAAAAATAACGGCGATTTTGGGATGTATCTGTGTCCGTCTGTCTGCCTGTCCGTTACGTGTTCCCTGTTTTTAAGACTAACCGTTCAACCGATCAGCACCAAATTTGGTAGACAATTGTAGGCCGCCAGAGCCCAGAACCTCCCTTTTTCAAATTTTTCGGGCAAAAAATACGGTAGTAATACCAAAAGAAGCTGGCTGTAATAATTGCGATTGCAAACGAACCGTTCACCTGACACGAAAATTTATTAACCTAATTGGTAGGGAAGAAAAAAATTCTCTACAACTTAGATCCCTTATGTTTTCATATCTTGAATCGTTGCAGAGGTAACTGCAAAAATAACGGCGATATTACGATGTCTGTGTCTGGCTGTAACGTGTTCCCACTTTTTAGGTCGAACCTATCAACCGATCAGCACCAAATTTTACAGACATTGTTTGCTACCAGAGACCAGAACCTTGCTTTTTGAAATATTTCGGACAAGAAATACGTTAGTAATACCGAGAAAAAGCCGTTTGTAATTTAATTTTAATTGCAAATAAACCGTTCATCTGTCGCGAAAATTGAGTAAACTAATTTTTAGAGCAGATAGTTCTTTATAACTTTGGTCCCTTATGTTTGTTTCATATCTCGTATCGTTTGAGAGATAATTGCAAAAATATCGGAGTTTTGACACCCTCCACTAAATTAACTAAAACCAGTCGTTCATACATGTCACGTGACATTCCTCGCCCAGAACTCACTCTGGCATACGGCATCTTGCGTTGCGTATTTGATGATTTTCTTATTGTAACTTACACGTTGTCATTTCAAAGCAATGGCGCACTGAAGAATTAACAAAAAGACGTCATTCTTCGTACGATAAATGACAATCTAGTGTCTACAAACTCCATATTAGCATAAGTTAACAACGGCAATCAATAGTAACTGTTAGGTGTAGCGTAGTGGGCGATGTGTTGGACAGTGACGCTGAAGGTTAGTGGTTCGGAACCCGCCAGTACCTAAATTTTTTCCTACAAGGGTTTCAGACAATTTTTTATTATTTAGATTATTATTTTGGTACAAAATGTTTGCAAAAATTTATAAAACCACAAATCTAAAGTGGGTCGTAAAACACGTCAGTGCGATTTTCTTTTCTTCATTTAAGCCCGGAAATGTTTGTTATTGGGTTTTCCATATCGTGTTGCATCCTCCAAATGCTCAACATGGAACAATTAAAGCTCAATGTAGAAAAGTGTAAGGTGCTGCGAATACACAGAAAGAAAGATCCTTTATCATTTAGCTACACTATAGCAGGTCAGCAACTGAAAGCAGTTAATTCCAGATGCCAGACAGATTCATTGGAAGAATTCTAAGGAAATGCAGTCCGAAAACAAAGGAAGTAGGTTACAGTACACTTGGTCGCCCACAGTTTGAATACTGCTCACCGGTGTGGGATCCGTGCCAGGTGGGATTGATAGAGGAAGTGGAGAAGATCCAACGGAGAGCAGCGCGCTTCGTTACAGAATCATTTGGTAATCGAGAAAGCGTTACGGAGATGATCGATACAGTGGAAGACTGCAGGAGAGACGCTCTGTCGCTCGGTACTGGCTTTTGTCGAAGTTTCGAGAACTTACCTTTACCGAGGAGTCTAGCAGTATATTGCTCCCTCCTACGTATATCTCACGAAGAGATCGTGAGGATAAAATCAGAGAGATTAGAGCCCACACAGAAGCATACCGACAATCCTCCTTTCCGCTAACAATACGTGACTGGAATAGGAGGGGAAATCGATAGTGGTACTCAAGGTACCCTCCGCCACACACCGTCGGGTGGCTTGCGGAGTATGGTTGTAGATGTACATTACCCGCGCCTGGGAACGTTATCTATGCCTGATTTGATTTCGATTTTTCCAGGGAAGCCAAAACAGTCTTGGTCTAACCCGCCACCGCCCGCACCGAAACTAAGTTTATTGTGCAGTATCGCTCCCTGTATATCTAGTAAAGCCAATCAATGCCCTTGAGCAGAGCAAGGAGTCCCTTTACCAGTTCTTTATTAGACAATTTCTTCGGGTCTAGTTGTCCCAAATGTTCTGTACCTTTTACTCTCCAATGCAAGCATTCGAAGATTAGATGTGATGTAGTTTCATCACCGTCATCACATATCCTACATTTAGGGTCCTCTTCTGTTACTCCCATTGTATGTAGGTGTTTTTTGAAATTCCCATGGCCTGTCAGCAATCCAACCATGAGTCTCTATCCTGTTCAGGCCCAGGATTGCAGAGCTTCTTTTAAAACATGGCTTTGGTATCATTACCTTGCCATGTTTTTGTTGGTAGACTTCGGTCCAATATTCTATGTGCTGTCTTCTGTGCCAGTTACGTAGCTCCAATTTGATCATTGCCTTGGTGATTGTCAGGACAGGTTCCGGTGCAATAAATGGAGCCTCTGCCCCCATCCTAGCTGATCTGTCGGCATATTCGTTGCCACTGATCCCCGAGTGGCCAGTGACCCACAATAGGCTAACTCTATTGCTTTCCCCTAGCTCCAACAGAACCCTGTGACGTTCTGCAACAATTTTAGACCTTGTTGCAGGAGCTGCCAGTAATCTCGGGGTTGCCTGGCTGTCGGAATATATATAGATGCTATGATCTTTGTAGCACCTACGCAAATTCTCCACACACGCCCTGATGGCAGTTTATCTATGCCTGCTAGAACGGTGTCAGACCAGCAGCTAGGCCAGTGTGTGACGTCTGCAGACGGTCGTTAGGCTCGCTGCAGAGCCGGTGTGCGGCCCACTTTCCTTTGCCGCTCTCGCGCTGCACCAGTGACGTCACAGACCCCGACAACAGCCGCGGCGGCGCTGTAGAAACTGCAGCGGCCACGGTGTGGGCGCGCTGTCTCAAGGGCGAGCTAGCGACGCCTGTTTACGTCGCGCTCCTGTGTATTAACCTTGCCATGTCCACCCACGTAACATCGTCAACATACTGTATGACTACTCACCCACCTTTTCCACCACCATATCTACGTCCTCTACCACCACCCCTCCACTACTGTCTACCTCCTCCTAATCAAAAATCAAAACAAATGTCTGTAAATCTATCGGACCAAACTGCGTGGTCATCAGTCCGTGGCTTAAAAACTACTTAAACTAAAGTAAACTAACCTAAGGACAACACACGCACCCATGCCCCAGGGAGGACTGTAACTACGGCGAGCAACCGCGCACTCCGCAGCGAGACGCTTTAGACCGCTCGGCTACTCCACCGCGGCTCCTAATCCTACACTACAATAATCATAGTCTTTATCTACATCTGCATATACATAGATACTCTACAAATCGCATTTAAGTGCCTGGCAAAGGGTTCATTAACCTTTCTCTACCGTTTCATTCTCCAATGCCACGCGGTAAGAAAGAACACCTAAATAGTTCTGTTTTCTACCTGATTGCTCTTATTTTATTGCGATGGTCATTTATCTCTATGTAGGTGGGTGCTAGCAAAATATGTTCACATTCAGAAGTAAAAGTCTGTGATTGAAATTTCGCAAATAGATCTCTCTGCAACGAATAATATCCCTTAACGATTTCCACCTCGAATCGTGCAACATTTCCGTGACGCTTCCCCCCCCCCCCCCCCCGTAACGTGATAAAACAAAACGAGCTCCTCTTCTCTGAACCTTCTCAATGTCCTCTGTCAGTCCCACCTGGTAAAGGTCTCACTGGGTAAGAGTAGGTCCACTCCAGGAGAGGACACGCAAGTGTGATGTAGGCAGTCAGTCTGGTGGAGCTGTTGCATCTTCGAAGAGTTCTGCCAATGAAACGTAATCTTTGGTTCGCCTTGCCCACAATATTTTTTTAAGTGTTACCTCCAGTCCAATTTGTTCGTTATTGTAACTCCTAGGTATTTGGTAGAATTTGCTACCTTAAGGTTTGACGGATTTATCACGTAATTGAAGTTCAACGGATTTATTTTAGTGGTCATGTGTATTATTTCACGCTTCTTCCTCCTAATCCTCTACTACCACCATAAACTCATACTTTCTCCTCTAATCCTCTAGATCAGAGGTCGGTAAGTAATCTTAGATGGGGCCTGGATATTTTTGAAAATTTTTATCGAGGTCCAGATGTAAAATCCCGTGTTCCTGATTTTTTTAATTTTCAGTCACAACGTAATATGAGATACAACATGCAGGCATATTTGTATTCAAAAATCCAGAAAAAGTCTTTAATGATTTTAATTTTCAGTCTCAAAATAATATGAAATACAACAGATGTAAAAATAATGTAAAATCACATATTTTTGGAAACATTTTTGTTTCTCTATTTTTGGGTTAAAAGCACTATTTAAATTTGTTAGTAAAGAACAATCTAGAATGCACTAATTTATTTCATTATAAATAAATTAGTGCATTCTAGACTGTTCTTTATTAACAAATGTATAAAATATTACAGAAAAACTTATTTGCTATTTATTTTTAGTTTCACTCGCAAAATAAGTAAGAAAAAGGCATTGTAAATCAAAGTCCAGAAACAGGCCATGCATATACAATATAATTTTAATTTTCACTAATAAACTATGTAATACAATGAAATGCACGTATATCTGTTAAACTACTTGGGAAAAATGACATTTGCGTCCTTGAGGTGGTTCTTAAAGTTAACTTCACGTGCGGAGCAGCTTATGCGAATAATGTCTTGAAAATGGACTGTTAGTCCTGAGCGAAAGTTATTGTCGAAGAAATTCATTTCTGAAAATGAAATTTCACAAATATATCTAGAGCTAAACATAGTAGCCAGGTATATAGCTAATTTTTTGCCATTTTAATATTTTTTCCAGGGCATGTTGACGCCAAAATACTTCAGTAGACAGTTTTATACGTTTGCAAGAAAATGTCTTCCTGCAATTCTATTATCTCCATTTAAAGGAAAGGCTTTGAAAAGCGGAACAACTTCGCAGTCACATCCGTACATACTGCTGCAGTAGAAACCTCAATAGGTTATTTTAAGAATCGCTTTAACTTGTGTATTTCAAAAAGTGTCTGAATCATACTGCAAATTCCTTCTTAAGCTCTGCCAAGAACTTTTATAATATGGAAATGTGTATTTAAGAATTATTTTTATATTCAAAAATTGTTGCGAAATGAAGAAATTCTTGCCTTAAAATGTCTCCTTCGAAGAACCTGCTTTCGGCGTAATGATACACTTTGAAGAAAATCACGTTTTAATTTCCCATTACCTTGTAGCTGTGTGTTATCTACAGAAAAATTGGAGTATGTAACGTCCACTTCCAAAACATTTTTAGCGGCCCTGTTTTTCACCTTCCGCGCTCCGGACGTGGACCGCGGTCCGCCAGTTGCCGACATTAATCTTGTTTTACACAGGTTTTTCTGTTAATTTTGCGTAAATGTATACTGAGAACAATGATATTGTTAGTCGGAACTGTCACATTTTGCGAAATGCTATTTGCAGCATTTATTGAAGTTTATTTACTGACTAATTTTTATCCATTAAGCATTTAGGAATGCCGAAACGGAGGTATGTAAAGTTGTCTGTCGATGGCAGTAGAAAGCCAGCACATCCAAGAAAAAAAAATGTGAAGAGGCTGCTTATGAAGCCAGTAAGTTATTACTTCCTGCGTATCTTGTATTCTGGTAGTCAAGTTCAGGCTCTAGCTTTTCGTAGTATCTACTGGGCATGTCTGCCGTGTACCTAAAACGTATCTTCTTGTAGGAAGATATGCAACATTGTGAGGACTGTGGAATTTGTGGTAGCTATACAGTATAGTCTCGTTAATTCGATGTGAACGGCAGCAAGACCACATCGAACTATCTACATTTATGTGCGAAAAAGAAGTAAATCGACTCTGAAAATAATACATGTATAAAAAATGATTTTTTTGAAACCAAGTGTTTAAATGGGCATTTACATTTGCAGCCTGAAGGTTTATCTTATTTATCATTTCAAGGGTTAGTTTATTAAAATAGTGATTTTTGCAATCAATGAAGGAAATATTTTTCTATCCTTGAAGTTTTGAAAGTATTTCAATTTTGGTATCCAAGTCCAATGTTTTTAACTGTTAAAATTGATGTCTTTAAAGTCTTTATGTCTTTCATGTTAAGTAATGGCGTGCCTTTTTCGGTGAAGACAATGTATCCGCAGTTTTTGTTTTAGGACGCTCGGATTTATGCGAAACTATTCAGAGACGAAATTCGACTCTTCACTGTATGCAGTGCAGTGTAATACTTTAACTTACTTTAATGCCATAACGAGGAAAACCGAATGCAAACTGGAAGTACTTTTATTACAGTATCGGCGGCTTGTCTATCAAGCCATCTACGGACTCCTTGTTAGGCTTGCTTACACTCACGAAGGCTTAATATAGGGAGGGGATCTTGCGAAACGTCGAAAAGCTAGTGATTTGTGGTGTAATATAAATTTACCGAAATTTTAACTTAATTACGCAAGTTTCCGTTACGGTTTCAGCCGAAACTAGAACAGGAGCCGAATATTCCGTTATGTTTTCGGTTGCAAATCATGTTTCAGTTGGACTAGTTTTATTGCTTCTAAATGCAAAAATGAAAGAAAAATGCGACTCCAAGTGCAGTTCACAGAAGAATGAAAGCTGCATAGAACAGGCTAATAATAACGGTACTGCTCGCAGTGTCACAACACCGCTGCTCTTCTGTGACGATTGTTTCGACATCTGTTATCTGCAACAATACAACGCCTTGGATTCACGGTCGTTGATCGTCCTTTGTACACTCCGGATGCGGCCCCGTCCGTTTTTCATTTATTTCCAAAACATTTTTAAGGACAGCCATGAAACGGTAGAAGAAGTCAGACAACTAAGTCAACCTTTTTACAGTGACGGGGTCAAAAATGGGTCTCCCTTTGGGAGACGTGTTCGTCACCCGAGTGACTAGAGAAATTAATTTTTGGATTTTAGTAAGGGTGAGGCATAGTACCAAAATTAGTTTTATTAATAGAACTGAAGAGTTTTCGTACAAATTTATCAGGCTACTTTTGCAGAGCTTCCTCTTGTCCATCTAATGTTAGAAGTTTTCGACTTCCTCGTGGGAGCTAAGGGTTTATTAACTGAAAGAAAGCTCGTCGGTATCTTTCTGGAGTACAATTGCACCCCAGTTTATGGCGGCCTTACGTGCCCACACCCCGACAGGGACAGGGTGGGAAAGAAGGACGATAAGCCTCATCACATGGGCTCAGGCCCGATTTTCTTATTGTAACCTAGACGTTGTCATTTCAAAGCAATGGCGCACTGAAGAATTAACAAAAACACATCTTTCTTCGTACGATAAATGATAATCGAGTGTCTACAAATGCTATATTAGCATCAGTTAACAACGGCCACCAATAGTATGAGATTAAAGAACTCATTTGATTGATAGCCGTAGCGTACTCTGATAGTAAACAGAAAGGGGGGAGATAAAGTCGTGCCGTGCAAAATGTTGAAAATGGATTGTAGAAATTGTAGCTGCTGAAATGGCATTTAGTTATGCTGCACTAACATACATTATTGCGTTGATAATAGACGCTCTGTTAATGTTTTCTGCAATATTTCATGTTATAGCGTTTGATGAACTGAAGACTGATTATAAAAATCCAATCGATCAGTGTAATAATTTGAACCCGCTTGTGTTGCCTGAGTACCTCGTACATCTGTTCTTTAATATTTTGTTCCTCACGGCTGGAGAATGGTTTTCGCTGTGTTTGAATATTCCACTCATTGCATACCATTTTCACAGGTACCGGACACTGCCTGTTATGTCGGGTCCTGGGCTGTACGATCCCACAAGCATCATGAATGCTGATGTGTTAAACAGGTGCCAAAAAAGGATAATCAAGCTCGTATTTTATTTATTGTCATTTTTCTATTACTTGTATGGCATGATCTACTCCCTCATATCAAACTAATACGCCTTCACAGAGCAAGCGGGAGCCTGTGCTTACGGTATTTGTTAGCTCTGGTCACAATTATAGTCTTGGACAACAGTGTGTGTTCGTTGTGTTTATGTGCTCATACATCACTGTGTTGCAAATATCTCCTAAGTAGCAGTATGGGAGTGTTTCACCGTTATTCATCAAAACTTGGCTGTTAACTTATTTGCATGTAACTGGCCAGCTCCATTTTTTAGATGTGATTCGTACAAAATACTGTAGATTTTATTAATGTTTATTAAACAGTTAAAAAAAAAAGTAGCGTAGTGGACAAGGCGTTGGACTATGACGCTAAAGGCCAGTGGTTCGGAACCCGCCACAACCTAAATTTTTTTACTGAAATGGTTTCAGGCACTTAATTTTTTTATTATATACATTATTATTTTGGTTCAAAATGTTTGCAAAAACCTTATAAAACTACGAAGGTAAAGTGGGCCGTGAAACACGCCAGTGCGATTTTTTTATCGGGGTTTCCATTTGATGAAAATTACTTAGAAGCAGTGGCGTAACTATGGGGGGGGGGGGGGGGGATGAGGGGGATAGAACCCCCCAGACCGCGCGCAAAAAAAAGGGGGGAAGGGGAAGAAAAGAAATTGTATAACAGCAATCTGGTAAAGGTAAAGATTTGGAAATATACATGTGGCGTCTGTTGCGAGAGAACAGACCACTTCTGATCCTGCAGTTATTTAATATTCATAGAATACATGACATCAACTGCGATTGGGCAAAGCTGAAAATTTGTACCCAGCCGGGATTCGAACCCGGGTCTACTACCTAGAAAGCAGTAGACCCGGGTTCGAATCCCGGCTGGGTACACATTTTTAGCTTTGTCCAATCGCAGTGGATGTCATATTCTTTGAATGTTAAAGATTTGGAACTTGGGGTGTTTTACCATAAGCTTTCGTTGAAAGGAAGTTAATTACTTTCTTCAACGGGAGTGGTAGATGGTAGTCAGTCTGGAAACTGCCTAAAATTTTGCTCGTCAAGCAGATCTATCATTCCCCCCCCCCCCCCCCCCAAAGCCAAGTCCCAGTTAAGCCACTGCTTAGAAGTCAGCTTTTTAGTAGCATGAAGTTTATTAACACGGGCGTAAGATGATCGTGGTGCGGCTAGGTGACAGCCGCCACTCGTCTTCCGCAGCCGCCCCTTTCGCAGTTGAAGCACCACGGTGGCGGCGACTGCTGGCGAGGGTGGGCTGTGGTGTACTGTGCCCTCGCTCGCCGGGCTGCCTCACTGCCCTGCGCGCCGCCTAGTTTTTATCTGCCTTTATTTCCTGTTTACGCCACCGTAAAGAACCCAAACGGCCGCCGCTTAGCTGGAAACTCTACTCGAGGACACCGCGGCCGTCGTATTCAGCGAACCGCGACGTCGCCCCGCCACCACAACAGCGTCCGCGGGGCCTGCAGTTTGCGTCCTCTCAAGTGTTCGGCGAGAGCAACGACGTCGCTTACTTTTACCTCCGTCGTCCTTATCTGAACAACACATCGCAAACTCTTAGGGTGAAACTAACGTAACACAATAATAATCTTAAACGGAGCATCAAGATATGACATTCGCGTAGCATACTGAAAGTATACCTATTTTTTTCTTTCTTTAACAAAGAATTTAGTTACATGATAAACTTTACTGGCAAAAGATATAGCTACATAGGTTTTGGGTATTTTGCCAGATGCTAGAGTTGCAATAACAACACACTTGCGTATAATAGTTCGCGATCGGGAGCACTCACTTTAGTTCGCGAAATAGTCGCGAACTAGTTCGTTCCTTTAGTTCGTACGCTCCCAGTGACGGCTGAGCGGCGTGGTCTGCGCATGCAGGTGGAGGGAGAAGTTCTCCACCTAGCTGCTTCATGCGCTTGCTGCTTGAGCCGCTAGCGATATCACGCAAACCAAAAGAAGCAGTTTGTGGAGAATTTCTCGCGTTTAAATTTAGAGTTCTCTATATGTTGGCATTATGGAATTTATTACTCAGATATTGTAGATGATGATGGTGTTGCATTTATGACCGTGAGACCCCAACTGGGGTCGTGTTCAGCCTGCCTGGTGCAAGTCTCTCTATCTGACGCCACTTCGGCGACTTGCATGTCAATGATGATGGAATGATGATGAGGACGACACAACACCCAGTCCCCGAGCGGAGAAAATCTCCTACCCGACCGGCAATCGAATCCGGGCCCCCTGCGTGGCAACCAACCACGCTGTCCACTGGACTACGGAGGCGGACAGATATTGTAGAGTGCAGAATACTCAAAGCAGAAATTTTGTAGCACTGAACTATGTAATCTAGCAGGCAGACGCTAACCTCGAAATAGCTCTCATCAGCAGAAGGCAAACACGTGATTATTAGTTCTAGTTCGCGACCTATCGCGCATGTTTTAGTTCGCAGCTCGGTCGCTCTTTTTAGTTCGTTCGCTGGTTTTGGCTTTAGCTATCACCTCAAACTACAGCTTAGCTGCATCTCAGCTCGAAATGACGGCAACTGGCAAAAGGGAATCACGCGGTTCTGCGCGCTCTCGTGTCCTCTCGCTGTTACCCGTCAGTCATCGGAAAAGGAGCGAACGAAGTAAGAGGCGAGGGATCTGCGAACTAGTTCGCGTAGTTCGCCTGTGGGAGCGCTCTTCCTAACTAGTTCGTTCGAACTACACATGACTATAACAACACTGACACACAAAAGTTTTGCTGAGGCCAAGATTTGAATTCTAAATCCTGCTTACCGAGTAGTTGCGCTATAGTAATATGATCACATTTCTCGCAGCCAAAACTGTGACCAGTGGCGAATCCAGGATTTTGGTTTATGTGATTCTGATGATGGGGTCTAAGAAAGTATAATATTTTATGGTACTTTGTTCCTAACGAAAGCAGCAGCGCACTGAAATTTGAGTAATATAATTTAAACAGTGCAGATCGCTTATAATATTTATGATGACCGGTTTCAATCTACCTGGATCATCATAAATATATGCGATCTCCACTGCTTCAATTTTATATTATTTAAAAACTATATTTAGAGAAGAGTAGGTCGGTCTGAAAGACAGTAGCCCTATGGTCTTCCTCCTACAATTACAATGAAATGAATAAGCACCAAATGATTACATAATACATGTGAATCATTGACATACAATTGTCTAATCACTATACAGCGAAATAATAAAAATTGGTAAAAATATTGCTTTCAACACTCAGTTACTTATGTATCCGTCCTTGCGTAATTCATTTGATTGCGCAAATGTTTCCTTCCCTTTAAAAAGGGATACAATTTTAAATGTTTGTGTAGCTTATGGGACTAACTACGGGGTCATCAGTCCCTAAACTTACAAACTACTTATGAATACTTACGAACTAGGACGGCACAAATATCCATGCCCGAGAGGGGGGGGGAATTCGAACCCCCGACCGTAGTGGCCGTGCAGACCGTGACTGGAGCGCCTCAGTCTCCTCGGCCACCGCGGCCGGCGATACAATTTTATTAAATGAGAGAATATGAGCAGCGAATGAACTCGCAATCTGTGAAGTAAGGAGGACGCAATAGCACGAAACGTTTAAGTGCTGGGAATTATTTCCCCGAAAGTTTGTTCCAGGCACACAGTACTGTTCGTCGAGATTAGAAGTTTTTCAGAAACAGTGCTCCACAAGAATTGAAAATTAAACAGATAAATTGTAAAAGTGACGTGTTGATCCTACCTACAGACAAAATAACGCTGGAGAACAACTTACGTATGAAGAGGAAGAGGTCTCAATACAGGGAGAAGGTTCAAAAGTATTTAGGTTCCATAAACGTGCCGAGATGCGGTTGCAGCCGAAGATCACAACTAACGTATCGAAAATTGAATCAGCACCGATAAGAGTAGTAACTTGAGTTACTATTGATAGAAACGCTTTGAATTAGTGTCCATTCCATAATCAAGATATAAAGAGGTATTCCTTCTGCATTATAGAATTGAAAATTTCAACAGGAGTCCCTGGTGATGCTGGATATGAAAGTTTTGCTAAAATTATTTTTACATTGCTGGGGATTTATTGTATTTTCGTGTGCAACGAATTGTTAAGCTTCATACCAAGTACAATGCGATCAAACAGGAATTTTAATTAATTTCGAAAGGTTGGAGTGTAAGCGAAGTGCGATTTTCCCCCTCAACTCAGACCACGCAGCAAATCCGCCAGAGGCGTGCATCACAAATAATAAAATCGCCGATAACTGGGGTTGCTTATAAATAGCACTTGCTACCAGTTAACGTTTTATTTTATTTAGCACGATGCGTTGCGGAAAATAATTCCCATTTTCAAATGCTTTTTGTACTAACTGATTTTAGCTGTCATGTTTCTGCATTATTTTGCTATATTTTCTCCTTCCTCCCCCCCCCCTCTCCTCAACGTAATATTTCTCTCGTGCGACTATTTTTTTTCCTGCTGCTATCAGGACCGGAACCGAGGAATGTAAGGATATGACAAATGCGACAAACAGTTTTAAAAGTAGACTATCTTCTGGATTCTAATGCTGGGAACAACAACTTCGCTAAATTGAAATTTCGTAAGGGTTCATTACTTTTAGTCTGATTAGAGACGGCCAACGCCATTTACTGTCCTTCCAAGTACTTCCTGTTTGGAATACAGGTTTTAATTTAGGCATTTTAAGAAAGGTTCGAAAGCACGCCGCATGGTGTACTGTGAATGTGTGCTTGGGATGGGAGATTAAAGAAGAAAATGTTCAATTGTTTGTTAAGCTTATGGAACTTTACTGCAGCGTAATCAGTCCCTGAACTTACGAACTACTTATACTAAAGACAACACAAACAATGTATGCCCGAGGCGGGATTCGGACACCCGACGGGAAACTGCCTCGCGCGTCTGAGCATAACGCATCAATGTGCTCGGCCACTCCGCCATGGAGATTTAAGAAGGTATGGCTATGGCTCCTCTTAACACTAACGTTTATCAGCGTGTCAGATCCTTTCCACCGATGGGTTTGGGGGTTAAGGAAGGAGAGAGAGAGAGAGAGAGAGAGAGAGAGAGAGAGAGAGAGAGAGAGAGAGAGAGAGAGAGAATTTGCTGTTAAAACTGAAATACCACTAGTAAGACTAGGAAGATCAAATACTTCACAAATTCACCAATAGCGGTTTATTCTCCCAGAAATTTCCCAAAAAACCGCGAAAATATTCCGCAACAGGAATTACCGTTTCTAGTAGAAAAGATATGGTGGAGACATTGCTTGGCCACAGCCTCGATGTTTCCAGATTCATATTTTCACTCTGCAGGTGCGAGTGCGCTGATATGAAACTTACTGGCAGAACTGGAGGACGGACCGTTTAGAGTGCCAGCATAATTCAGATGGTAGAGCTTTTGCATGCGAAATGTAAAGGTCCCACGTTAGAATTCCCGTTTCGCACACAGTTTTATCTGCCAGGAAGTTTCTTATCGTTGCAGAGTGAAAGTGTCATTGCGGTTGAAATAAACCTGTCTGAGCGGCCAGATATTGCAGTGAGTAAACAAGCAGACAAAGAAAAAGACCGGTGGTGAGCTAAGCCAACAGCGTAGAGACATGGCCTCTCAACAGTTCATGTCACGTGAAACCGTAGGTCGCTGACGCACAGACCACTGCTTCGTAGCTGCCAACCAGACAGCTGACTATCGCGGCCTAAAGCCGTCCTCACACGGGACGTGTTGTCCCAACGTGTCGCAGGCCAGACGTGCTGTCTACCTAGTGTAGCTACAGCACGCACTGAAACGACCCGCTACATCCCACGGAACACAACATGCTGCTCATCGTGATTTGCTTTGCGACCGCAGCGCTCTCCAGGGCCCGTTGCGGACTGGCGCATTGATCATTGTGTATACAAAGATGTATGTGCGTAAAAGTACACGGTCTCTTAGACATCGTCGAAAAAAATGCTTTCCAATACCTTCAAGTTGCATGCAATACTCTTACAGAAATTGTGTTTTCTTCTTCTTCTTCTTCTTCTTCTTCTTCAAGAAGCACAAAGACAGTACATGTATCTGAAAGCGGTTGACTTTTGGCAAAAATTCTTAAAAAATTTTCAGTAGTGAAATCTATCATTTGCACCAGCTCATATTCCCATTTTCCACGTCGTACATATTCTGTATATTCGCAGATAATAGGTTCTGACCATATATTTTACTTGTTATACACCCGGGACAACGCCTCAGCTCGACGATGCTCGTTGTGATAATTGTTGCTTTTGGTATTATACGTCAACACTGTTGTTCCTACACTGCATCTGCTTATGTAACCACGCGCTAGTAATGTTCACTTTGAACCGTGAAACTGAACTATTCCAACACTGTACTGAACTGCAATATACAGTAATTAAAATACCGTGGGGAAAACCGAGTGACGTACGGTACTGTCTAATTTTATTTGTTCCTATGGCCACAGCGAAAAACTCAAATTCTGTAGTGGACAAAGTTCGTTCTTGTTTCTAATAAATAAGTCTAATACCAGATATAATTGTATTAAATTAACAAATAAGTTGCATTAACCGTAATTAATCGAAATGGTTAAAAATGTCTAAGAGTGTAGATGCAAACATGTTATTTACACCCTTTTTCCTCCACAGCTTGTGACTAACCACGACGCTAATACGTTGTCTTAAAAAGAAATAACGAATGTCGGTATTACACTTAAATTAGCAAGACACTACCAGAAACGCTAATGAAACAAAAGACGAAAAAATTTAAATATTTCGGTAGTGCACAGACGCGAACCTGGTTCGCATACAATCTGTCACAGTCTGTTATGCTACCGACTACACTATTCCTACACTTCCGCAACTGGCTCTGTTTTAGGTATAGTGCGCTTCTAAAACCTGTTGTAATATTTATCTATGACGTACCATCACAGACGCTTCTTTGATAGAATGCGTTATACCGTAGCAATGGGACGATACTCTTTCAAATTATAACACTGACCCACGTTAAAAGCGAGAACCTTTAAAGCCATGAAAATTTTGTTTCCAGTAGTTTATTGTAACAAATATCAAGAATGACGCGTCCTCAAAAGTTCAGTATTCTAACGCCTTATATAGATTATATTCAAACATCGTACGCTGCAACGAAAGAAGGAAGGAAATACGGATATCCGTTTGCAATATGACGGCTCAGAAGTTCTGCATGTCACGCGAAAGCCAGGTCGCTTTTCATTGGCCATGTCCCACCTCACGACGCAAAAATCTAACATGCTGGATCCTTCATTCCACACTTCTCAGGGCAGTGGAACGTGGAATTCCATGCTGCAAAGGCACCACGTCCTCCACGTGAGTTTCCACGTTCCATGAGAAGACAGCATAACGGTGTGAGGGACACTGACTATAGAGTGAAGCCTCGTCTCTCGACGGTTTTGGCTGTGCGCTGCTCGTATTCAAATCATATAGACGCCTAAGTCGCCCAAGTGGCGTCACTACAAGACTTGCACCAGGCAGACAGAAAAAGATCCAAGATCGGGTCTAATGGCAAAAATTACCACACGAAATAATCATCATCATCATCATCATCATCATCATCATCATCATCATCATCATCATCATCGCGCAAACCGTGAGGCGTATGAGAACACGGCCTCCGATCTCTCGCCAACTTGGAAGAAGAGGTCCATCTGGTAGCATACCTGGCTACCTTCGAAACTTAAAAATCAGGAGAGCCAGTTTAAAAAATCGGGAGAGTCTTCAAAAAATCAGGAGATACGTTCTGTCAAAAACTGCGGCGCACTTTACTATAAACCTTAACTGATTTTAGCTTTTTCCTGTCATCTCACAACACTACAAAAAGACACTTGCACGCACGGCGCGGCGTTCTTACGTCAGCCACGAGCGCCCTCTGCTGCAACTCCGATCGTGGCCACCACTGAACGACATCGTCCACTTGGGACTGAGATAGGAACCAGTTAACACTTCGGAATCAGATAGGCACCAGTGAAGACTTGGCTATCGGACAGGCACTAGGCAGGCCTCTAGCTCAACTATGTATCAGCATTCTGCAGTACTGAACTATGTCAAATTTAAATATTACTAAGTCTCTAAGAAATATATATATATATCTTCCTAATTTACTCTAGTGTTTCTACTTTCTGCTGTCCCACTGGCTGGTCACCTACCTGCACAAGCGTGCATCCTTTATTCCTGTGTCGGTCTTTCTACTCGGCCACCGACCTACGACGGAAACGAGACACAAAAGCGGCGACGAGGCTGGGATACAAAACTATCCACTCAAAACGTTTCCATCGATTAAAAACCACTGAAGTGATTTCACTTATGTACAATGACAAAACGGAACATTCAAAAAGAGCGAGCACATCGAAACATTCAAAAAGAGCGAGCACATCGAAACATTCAAAAAGAGCGAGCACATCGAAACATTCAAAAAGAGCGAGCACATCGAAACATTCAAAAAGAGCGAGCACATCGAAACATTCAAAAAGAGCGAGCACATCGAAACATTCAAAAAGAGCGAGCACATCGAAACATTCAAAACGAGCGAGCACATCGAAACATTCAAAACGAGCGAGCACATCGAAACATTCAAAACGAGCGAGCACATCGAAACATTCAAAACGAGCGAGCACATCGAAACATTCAAAACGAGCGAGCACATCGAAACATTCAAAACGAGCGAGCACATCGAAACATTCAAAACGAGCGAGCACATCGAAACATTCAAAACGAGCGAGCACATCGAAACATTCAAAACGAGCGAGCACATCGAAACATTCAAAACGAGCGAGCACATCGAAACATTCAAAACGAGCGAGCACATCGAAACATTCAAAACGAGCGAGCACATCGAAACATTCAAAACGAGCGAGCACATCGAAACATTCAAAACGAGCGAGCACATCGAAACATTCAAAACGAGCGAGCACATCGAAACATTCAAAACGAGCGAGCACATCGAAACATTCAAAACGAGCGAGCACATCGAAACATTCAAAACGAGCGAGCACATCGAAACATTCAAAACGAGCGAGCACATCGAAACATTCAAAACGAGCGAGCACATCGAAACATTCAAAACGAGCGAGCACATCGAAACATTCAAAACGAGCGAGCACATCGAAACATTCAAAACGAGCGAGCACATCGAAACATTCAAAACGAGCGAGCACATCGAAACATTCAAAACGAGCGAGCACATCGAAACATTCAAAACGAGCGAGCACATCGAAACATTCAAAACGAGCGAGCACATCGAAACATTCAAAACGAGCGAGCACATCGAAACATTCAAAACGAGCGAGCACATCGAAACATTCAAAACGAGCGAGCACATCGAAACATTCAAAACGAGCGAGCACATCGAAACATTCAAAACGAGCGAGCACATCGAAACATTCAAAACGAGCGAGCACATCGAAACATTCAAAACGAGCGAGCACATCGAAACATTCAAAACGAGCGAGCACATCGAAACATTCAAAACGAGCGAGCACATCGAAACATTCAAAACGAGCGAGCACATCGAAACATTCAAAACGAGCGAGCACATCGAAACATTCAAAACGAGCGAGCACATCGAAACATTCAAAACGAGCGAGCACATCGAAACATTCAAAACGAGCGAGCACATCGAAACATTCAAAACGAGCGAGCACATCGAAACATTCAAAACGAGCGAGCACATCGAAACATTCAAAACGAGCGAGCACATCGAAACATTACAAGTTTATTTTCAAATACGCGAAAAGAGCAGGAATAATCGTTATGAATTTAGATACGTATTTAGATTAAAGTGATAAATGAACAAAGGACTTGACTATTGGCCAAAAAACGGGTTTCATGAAATAAGCTAAAAATCGGGAGAAATAATGACAAAATCAGGAGGCGGGAGAAGTGAAAAATCAGGATACTCCTGCCTAAATCGGGAGAGTAGGCAGGTATGTGGTAGGCTTTCTGTGCTCTGTGGCTGCAACAGGCCGTAGTCTTGGGCCGCGGTAGGAAACCGCAGCGCGTGACGCGCTTGGCGCAGGCGGCAGCTTCGGCGAAAACAAAGCCGCGATGCGAACGGCTGTGAGTAGGTCGCGGTTTCCGCCGCGTCAGCAGACCGCGCAAACACCAGCAACAACGGCGGCTGCGGCTGCGGCTCTGGGCAAAGGGGGCCTCTGTGCAGAGTTCAACGTGCAAGTCGCTGAAGCAGGCGCCGGGCCCACCACGATGCCGCCCAATGGTGCTTGCAACTGGGGTAGCAATGCCACACGCTGGTGAAGCGTGGAAGTGAAGCTGGCATCATGCGGAAGAGGAATTCCAATATCGCAATGCTTTACTTGGGATCGTCGTGTTGGAACTGACATGACTTCACCTTCCTCCAGTCGTTGATCTGACTCATCCAGCCAGTTATTGCGGAACCTGATGTTTAACGTGGAGGCAAACCACTGTGCAACTGGACATTTTCCACATCAAATTCAAATGTTCAAATGTTTGTAGAACTTATGGGACTTAACTACGGGGTCATCTGTCCCTAAGCTTACAAACTACCTAAGACTAAGGACGGCACAAATATCCAATGCCCTAGGGGGGGGGGGGGGGAGATTCGAACCCCCGACCGTAGTGGCCGTGCAGACCGTGACTGGAGCGCCTCCGTCCCGTCGGCCACCGCGGCCGGCTTTTCTACATCAAAAATCTTGTCAGATATTAGGTTAAAATCCTATCTTTTATTACATAGGTCGATAGCTTAACTATCCAAGAATACACTAAGTTTCAAAGCTAAATTCGCATCGTTTAGATATTACGAGCTGGTGCGAGTGGTAGAAAATCCCTTGGAATGTAGCATGAATGGCACCGTACCCAATTAGACCCCGACGAACGGAAGGAAATCTTAAATTTATGAAGTTTTATACTACTGGCCATTAAAATTGATACACCGTGAATGGACAAATAGAATTGACATGTGATTATATTTTCACGCAATTTGGGTGCATACATCGTGAAAAAAATAGAACAACCACCTCTGGCCTTTGATGGCGTGTACAGGTACAGATGTCCATGCAGCTACAATACGATACCACAGTTCATCAAGAATAGTGACTGGCGTATTGTGACGAGCCAGTAGCTCGGCCACCATTGACCAGACCTTTTCAATTGGTGAGATGTGGAGAATGTGCTGGCCAGGGCAGCAGTCAAACATTTTCTGAACATGCGTTCGTGCATCTTCCTCCTGAAATGTAGGGTTTCGCAGGGTACAGTGACGGGTCGTAACATCTGAAATTTAACTCACTGTTTATAGTGCCGTCGATGCGAACAAGAGGGCAGCGAGACGTATAAACAATGGCACCCCTTACCATCACGCCGGGTGAAACGCCAGTATGGCGTTCATCGCGATGTCACCAAACACGGATGCGACGAACAAGATGCTGTAAACAGAATTTGATTCAATCGAAAAAAAAAAATGACGTTTTGCCATTAGTGCACCCAGGTTCGTCATTACGTACATCATCGCAGGCGCTCCTGTCTGATGCAGCGTCAAGGGTAACCGCAGCCATCGTCTCCGAGCTAATAGCCGATGCTACTGCAAACGTCTAACTGTTCGTGCATATGGTTCTGCAAACGTCCCCATCTGTTGACGCATTTCTCCTCCTTACACGAGGCATCTCAACATTTCACCGGGCAACGCCGGTCAACTGCTGTTTGTGTATGAGAAATCTGTTGGAAACTCCTAACAGCAATAAAAAGCTAATCACTTGCATATCACGGCATCTTCTTCCTAGCGGTTAAATTTCGCGTCTGTAGCACTTCATCTTCTCGGTGAAGCAATTTTCATGGCCAGGAGTGTAGGAAGGGGTGAAAAACTTGAGATGTTCAGGCAGCCCCACACAAATTGCGAATGGAAGTTTCAGTTCCACTATTTGGCGTTTAGCTTCCTAAACAGTTGCACTACCGACTAAAAGTTATATAATTGGCAGCGTGCATAATCAAGGAACGCACTTAATCCTTTTGATTGTCATGAACGGGACAGGAATTTTAGTAGGCACGCAAAGCTTAAGTTATGGATAACCAAGGCGTGAGTCGGCAGAATCTGCGTCGTTCATTGGCAACGAAGGAAAACCGGCAAGTTCGGAAAACACCGCTGCAAGCTCGAAACTAAGCCTATGAGGAAGACGAGGGATTACTTTATGACGCTGCAACTGCAGATTAATCGGTGAGCTTAGTGCATTATACAAGTACGAATTATATGAACCAACCGATGAGAGTATTTTGTCTTGTTCGTTGCATAATTAGAGAAACATTCGTTAATATCTAAAATTATTCCTACGCCTGCAATATCTGTACCTATCATTGCCACTTGGATTGAGGTTCATGTTCTCTAAAATTAGTTTTTCATGTTAACCTCAAACCTTTTTTGATTTCATGTGTAACTGGGAATGGCTACACTGCACGCAATTGGAGACCTACGCTCACAGCGTTCGGCGGACTTAACAGCGTAAGGTTCTTCATACCGCCAAAACTCCATATTTAGACAGGAGTCTCATTTTCCACTTTCTCCCACCTCCTGATTTCGCAATTATTTATCCCGATTTTCAACTTATATTCTGAAACCGAAGATTCGCTTTATGGCCAATGGTCAAAAGTCCTTTGTTCATTTATCAATTTAAATACGTATCTAAATTCATAGAAATTGAGAGTTCCTCCTGACTTGTCTAATGATTATTAACGCTCTATCCGCGTATTTGCAAATACACGTGTAGTGTTTCGATGTTGTGTTCTTTTTGAATGTGATGTTTTGTCATCGTACGTAAGTGAAATCAGTGTTTTTTATGAGTTGATAGTTAGGAACACCAGTTTCATACACGAATTGTAGAATGGCAACTTTCGTGTAAACAGCTATTTTACGATAGTATGGAATGGTAGTTCTGTGGTATGTGTTCCAGTATGGCAAAAAAATTTTAAGCCGGTTTTGAAACATTTTTATTTTGTACACTCTGTCGATGTGATATTTCCACGTCATATAGTGGAGAAAATGCAGGGAAAATGAAGTAACAAAAATTCCTGAGAAAGTGATGTGATACAGAGTGCTTATTTACATTGTTTATTTTAGATTACGGTTTACCACGTGGGTCACTTGCTCCATCAAATATTCGCAGGTAGCAGCATAGCGCAAAAATATAGCTGTGAACTATTTTGTTTTCATCAAAAAATGAATTGCTTTACCTGGACTGGCTACAAATAAGAATGTATTTAACGTTTGGTTTAATTCAAGTAGCTTTTGAAGGCATTATGTAGCGTTGTGAGATAGGAAAAGGCTAAAATCAGTAATCGTAAGAAATTTGTTAACGTCGAATATTTATTTAAGCCTAAGGAAGTCCTTTCTGAAGGCATTTGTATGGAGTGTTGCCTTGTATGGGAGTGAGACATGGACGATAAACAGTGCGGACAGGAAGAGGATTGAGACTTTTGAAATATGGTGCTACAGAAGAATGCTGAAGATTAGGTGGGTGGATCGCGTAACTAATGAGGTACTGAACAGAATTGGGGAGAAAAATTTCTGGCATGCCTTGACTAAAAGAAGGGATAGATTGGTAGGACACTTTTAGACATCAAGGAATTGTGAATTTAGCATTAGAGGGAAGTGTATGGGGAAAAAATCGCAGGGGAAGACCAAGAGATGGATACAGTAAGCAGATTCAGACAGATGTAGGTTGTCGCTCTTATGTGGAGATGAAGAGGCTTGCTCAGGATAGGGTATTGTGGAGAGCTGCATCAAACCAGTCTCCGGACTGAAGACCACAATAACAACAACTATTCCTACTGCCGCCCCCCCCCTCCCTCCAATCCTCTAGTGAAGGGCTATTTACGTTAATCATGTCTGACGTCCCCATTTATAGTCAAATTTTTCCCCACCTGACGTATTTCATTACGTTATCTCTCTTAAGGCCGCGACGTCTCTAGGTAATGAAATATGTCGCGAGCAGTGCCGTGTGTCGGCTGCGCGCGACGCGACAGTGAATGGAGCGCTCCTCGGGCAGAGTGGCTTCCTTGTGTTGCGCCGCGCCGTCGGACTGCCAAATCCGTGCACGCGGCGCGTGATCGGCCCTCAGGCCGTGTGATGTGACGTGTGTGAGCAAGCGGTCCTCGCAACGCCCTTGAGGGAGGACTCGGCATACACGAATAGTTCGCCATTTAAAGTCTGTACGAAAGCCACTTTGACCCCCTCTTTCGAGATGTCTAAAACCATCGCTCTCACTCACACTGTTACAGTCTAGACGTAAATTTCTGCAATACACCCAAACGTGTATAGGACTGCGTATTCTGCCAGTGCAACCATCACGTCTAGTTAAAGTAATTCTGGTGCATTGCTGTACAGTATATTACTACTTGATGCATGATTATATAGGGTGTATCAGGAAAGATAGCGCCAACTTACGCGTGAAATTACCCGATGAAGCAAAATATGTCCCAGTAAACATGGATCCAAGAAAGAGCCGTTTACGTGATAATTACGAACGTATGGTTCCTAGTCGCCACTGACATTGTAATCATCGTTATAGTTAGTTCAAAATTTGAGTTTTATAGTTCAGTATAAGGTTTACATCGCATTTTCTTCACATCTGACTTTACCATAAACACCGTCCTTGTCAGTGGGATGGAGCAGCGACTCATTTTGCTGCTACTGTGAAACGGCATCTAACGCGGAGATACGGCCAAAGACGGACAGGTAGAGGCGGCCTGTACCTTCACCTGATCTAAAATCATTCGGATGTTTGTGTCTGGGGTCACCTCAAAATTGAAGTGTACAACACACCAGTTAACACGGTTGAAGAACTGGAGCGCAGAGTTGTGCATGCAAGTCGAGAATTCCGAAATATCCAAGGGGTTTTCGAAAGAATTCTAGATTCATTGCCGAGACGAGCACAGTATTGCATCCAGATGCAATTAAGACAATTCGAACATCTACTTTAACACGTAACCCGTAAGCAAAATGTGAACTAAATGTGAAGTCTAAATATTAAATTAACGTGTATTAACCAGGACGATATTGACAGTGATGTTAGTGGCGACTTTGAACCATACATTCGTAATTACGTAACAAAAGATAGCTTTTGTGCCCATGTTTACAGGGACATTTTTGCTATTATGGTGTACTTTCAACCGTTCAGGTTTGCGTCATACTTTTCGATACATCCCGTATAATCGCCCGTTTCAGCCCATGTTATGATGTTGACATTGGCACAGCCACAGATTGTCAGTTGCGAACCTCAATTATTATTATATTATTATTATTATTATTATTTTTTTTTTTTTTTTTTTTTTCCTCCACCGCCAGTCGTGTTCTACGACTGTCCAGCTCTGGTAAGATCCGTGACCTCATAACCTCTCGACGTTTCGAGGAGGTTGCACCTTTGTTTCGCCACTTTAAGACACTCACCACAGCATTACTTGCTTGTCAGACAAGTCGTGTCGCCCTCATTTAAACTGATATCGCACGGGCCTTTCCATTGTACACATGGGCAACACGGTGATACTGCATGCACCGTGCGACTGTCACTAGTTGCTGGTCAGGTTACGACTATCGCCTCGACGGCCTTATATCGATAGAGTATGTTCTGGCTGACGTAACTACCTGCCATCAACAACAAACTGTCCTTCGATTTAGTATCAATTACGATCATTTATTTTTAACGGATTTTGAGTTTACAGTATGTCATCGTAAAATTGCAGTGAAGGCAACAAAAATTACTTGTTAGATCACTGAAAGAGTTGCACATATAAAGCACTTCAATGACACGGCCCTCTAGCACACTGGACAGTGTTGGCAAATAGCCTAAGAAAACAACTGCACACGCTTTATTGACTGTGCGAAGCTCCACTTTATGCAAAAAGAAACTATCCTCGTCCTCGACAAAGTGAGGCATCGATTTTTTTTCTCCACCCAATAATTTCTCTGAGAATTCGGCACGAAAATTTTTCCGCCATTCCTCTACACTAAAATAGTGCGCATGCCGCCAGGGTCAAAGTAATTTTAGAGCTATAAAATATTTAAAATGATTAAGCTTCCTGTCACATTACAGCTGTATGCTGCAACTGGAACTAACTTTTCGCTTTCACGGGCAAGCGCTTTACCGACGAGCTATCCAGGGACGCGCTTCACGGCCCGTCGTCACAGCTTTACTTCCGCACACTCGGCTGCAGAGTAACAACTGGAAACAGCCCTTAGGCTGTGGCTCAGACATGTCTCCAGAACATCCTTTCTTCCAGGAGTGCTACTCCTGCAAGGTTCGCAGGAGCTGTGAAGTTTGGAAAGTAATAGGCGAGATACTAGCGGAAATAAAGCTGCGATGATGGGATCTGAAACGTGCCGGGATAGCTCAGTCGGTAGTAGGCTGGCCTATGTAACGCCTAGGTCCTGGGTTCAAACCCTGGTTCCGGCACACAGTTTTAATCTGCCACGAAGATTCGTATCTGTACATACTCCTCTGCAAAGTGAAAACATTCTGGATTTTAAGCGACGTAGAAAATTATTTGTGAAGCTGTAATACGTAATGTAGTAATAGAATGAGCCCTAGCCACCAATAATCTACATCTACATCCATACTCCGAAATTCACCGTAAGGTTCGTGGAGGAGGGTACACGGTACCACTAGTAGGCATTTCCTTTTCTATTCCACTCCCAAACAGAACGAGGAAAAAAGAATGCTTATATGCATCCGTACGAGCCCTAATTTCTCTTATCTGATCACCACGCGAAATTTAAAAACGCGGCAGCCAGATTGTACTACACTCAGCTTCAAATTCCGGCCCTCTAAATTTCCTCAACAGAAATTCATGAAAAGAACGTCGTCTTTCTTCCTGCGATCCCCAATTGAGTTGCCGGAGCATTTCCGTGATACTCGCGCACTGGTCGAACCTACCAGTAACAAACCTAGCTGCTCGCGTCTGAACTGTTTCTATGTCTTCCTTTAAACTGGTCTTCTGCGGGTCTCAAACACTTAAGCAATACTCAAGATGTCGTCGTACAAGTGTTTTATACGCGGTCTCCTTTACAGGTGAACTACATCTTTCCAAAGTTCTCCCAATAAACCGAATTCGCATGTCTGCCTTACAACTGTCCTTAAATGTTCCATTTCATATCGCTCTGCAATGTTACGCCTAGATATTTGAACGACGCGACTGTGTCAAGAAGCTCACTACTAATGCTGTATTCGAATATTATGGGATTGTTTTTCCAACTCATGCGCATCACCTTACATTTTTCTACATTGAGAGCTAGCTGCCATTCTTCGCACCAACTAGAAATTTTGTCTAAGTCATCCTTTATGATATTACAGTCAGTTAAAGACGACACCCTCCCATACACCACAGCATCATTAGCAAACAACCGCAAATTACAACTTACTCTGTCCATCTAATCATTTACATAGACAATAATAGCGGTCCTATCACACTCCCCTGGGTCACGCCTGATGATACACTCGTCTCTCATGAACACTCGCCGTCGAGAACAATGTACTGCGTTCTATTACTTAGGAAGTCTTCCAGCCAGTCACAAATCTGTGAACCTATTCCATAAGCTCGTATCTTCGTTAGCAGTCTGCAGTGTGGCACCGCGTCGAACACCTTTTTGAAGTCGAGAAAAACAATCGACAAAACGTCACGTGTCACATCCTAGTAGTCCTTATTGCAGCTACAGTGACAACAGAGGCAAGTTCTCTATCGGTGTTGAAAAAGGACGCACAAAAGGCAGAGCAGACGTACCCTGGAATCCCAGCCCGCCGTGTGTGTACCCGCAGAGATTGGGCTGTTTACCTCTCTAGGGGCAGCTCCCACTGCCCGCATCTCGTCCCCCCCCCCCCCCCCCCACGTCACGCACACACGCATTCACTCACGCAACTGCAGCGGCACGGCCCGCCACGCAGTCTGCGCCTCACACACACACACACACACACACACACACACACACACACACGGCCTCCGTGCATCCGGCCAGACAGACGCTCCCACCGGCAACCCGCTGCAGGTTCACAGGCGGCGTGGGATTCTCTGCGAATGGCCGCGTGGCCTGTCAGCCGTCGTGAGGGACGCGTTTACGACGCGAAGTTCGCCAAACGCGGTTCGCTGGCGCCTCACAAAGCACGCTCTTCAACGTGATTTACAGCTACACCTTGCACGCGAAAGCACCCCCATTTCGGTATCTACACTACTAGCCATTTAAATCGCTACACAAAGAAGAAATGCTGCTGATCAACGGGTTTTCATTGGAGAAATATAGTAGAACTGACATGTGATTACATTTTCACGCAATTTGGGTGCATAGATACTGAGAAATCAGTACCCAGAAGAACCACCTCTGGACGTAATAACGGCCTTAATACACCTGGGCATTGTGTCAAACAGAGCTTGGATGGCGTATACAGGTACAGATGACCATGCAGCTTCAACACGATACCACAGTTCATTGAGAGTAGTGACTGACGTATTGTGACGAACCAGTTGCTCGGTCACCATTGATCAGACGTTTTCAATTGGTGAGATCTGGAGAATGTCCTGACCAGGACAGCAGTCCAACATTTTTCTGGACCTCTAAGGCCCGTACAGGACTTGCAACTTGAGGTTGTGCATTATTCTGCTGAAATGTAGGATTTCGCAGGGATCGAATGAAGGGTAGCGCCACGGGTCGTAACACATCTGAAATGTAAATGCCACTGTTCTAAGTGCCGTCGATACGAACAAGAGGTGTCAAACGTGTAACCAATGGCACCCCATACCATCACGCCGGGTGATACGCCACTATGGCGGTGACGAATACACGCTTCCAATGCGCCTTCACCACGATGTCGCCGAACAGGGATGTGACTGTGACGCTGTAAACAGAACTTAGACTTATCCGAAAATATCACGTTTTGTCATTCGTGCACCCAGGTTCGTCGTTGCATACAGCATGGAAGGCGCTCCTGTCTGATGCAGCGTGAAGGATAACCGCAGCCATGGTCTCCGAGCTGATTGTCCATTCTGCTGCAAACGACGTCGAAATTGTTCGTGCAGATGGTTGTCTTGCAAACTTACTAATCTGTTGCCTCAGGGATTGAGACCTATATATAGTTTCCCATCATTCTATTTTAACAGACCGTTTGGAAACTACGCACTTTCGAGAGATCCTACATGTGCATCCGTTTGAGAGCAGTGAATACGAGTATACTGTAGCACCTATATTAGACTACGAAGACCACCAAATATGAACGTTATCTGTGAATCACGTAATTCAAAATGGTGTATAACATTACAAACCCCTCAAATCTGGAAATATCCAGCTGTGTGAAATTCCCTGTCCACAGTCACACACTTTCTTGTACCACCTGAGCACTCCGTAGCGCACCTTCAGAACATCAAGTGAACTGCCTTCATACTGAAAGATAATATTTTGCTCCTTTCAAAACTAGCAACGCAGGTAATTTACAACACATTAGTCTGATACTTCATTGGAAGATGTAGAACGACAGACATCGTCGTGAATGTTTTACAACTACTAACCGTTAATTGCAAGCTGACATATCTGGAAAGAAGACTGTTAAACTTACGGTATTGATGGGAAGATGGTGTCGCAAAGACACTACAGGGGAACGGGACGAGGCTGCGGGGGTCGGACAGCGGTAAGGAAGGTCGCGGACCTAGATGGACCAACATTCGCGGAATAAGAACCGTGGCGCAGTAAGAGTGCCGGTACAACACAAAAATGATCGCTGTACACCTACCGAAAAATTGGCGAAATTGTAAACAACAACGAATCAGTGGAGTATGGAGTACAATGACCACGCAGCTACTCACGAACTACGTATTTTGGTAAGAAATGGCGACGCTTGACTGGACAGTGTATGGCTGGAAATGGACCAACACTACAGCCTGTGACAAACCAATGAAAGGGTTTGGGATTTGAGGAATACCTTTAACTCATAGGCACTGCAGATTTGTAGAGTGAAGTAAGTGGAATGTAGTGCTAAGACATGGGGGTATTTTTCAGTTAGGATGTGGCGACCATATCGCAATTAACAGATAGCTGAATATGAAAAAAATTATCTACGTAATTGATCACTTCCTACAGTACAGGAAATGAAATGAGCTTATGGTTTTCTTGGCCGGGAGAACCCGTACGAGATTGTTCGTCCGCCCGAGTGTCTTGACGCCGCGTGGGCGACTTACATGTCGACGATGGTAACAACACCCGTCCCCTGCCGGGAATGGAACCCGTGGCCCCTGCGTGGTCCTCAGCGACGCTGCGACTGAGCTACGGAGGATGACAGTACAGGAACGCTTCGGAGATTTATCAGCGTAATCTAGCCCACTGCCAGTGTCAGCGAGGCAAAGATTTATGGGCAACAACATTCCATAAATGAACTCGCCTGCCCATAGGGAGAACGCTGACTTCATTGCAGAACCTGGCATCCAACATCACCTTGTTTGGACTTTGGCTCTTCAGGAACAGCCGTTTACATTTTCTACGCAAGGAAGAGAGGAGCTGTCGAGAAGTCAGGAAGACGAGTATGAGCAGCGGAGAGGACGAGGACATTGGAATAAATAAATGTGCAGGGAACGCCGGATCCAGATGTGTTTAATGGCCACAGAGAAACTTGCAGGTGACGGCCTGCGGTCACACTTAGTGCCGCAAAGAGGACGCGCCGACACGCCGGAATCACAGGGGTGATACGCTGTTTATTATGTTTGCTTTCTTGAGAATCCTTGCTAGGAGGCTGTGCGGCCGCTTTATCAGCGTGCGTACACTGTTTGCTCGTAAGCGGGAGCACCCGCTGGTTAAGCAAACACGCCTACGCAAACACACACAGCAGGGGGCACAGGAGAGCTGCCGGCATTCGTAGGGACTAGTGTCTGCGTCAGCTGTGCGGCGGAGGGGGGACAAATGTTCACACTGCTATCTAGTCTACACTAGCAGCATTAGCGAAGTAGCTTTAGCTCGGGCTTAAGAAGCAATGACGCAGAAGTGAGTGTTGTATGTGAGCGGGGCAAAGGACAATCAAGAAAGTCTGGATATGCTAAGCGCTATGGGCTTTGAGGCACTGCCACACGAGAAAGTGGCCACTACCTTGCCGATGCACAGTGAACATAGCACCAAAGGAACTTGTATAGGAACGCGAATGCAAACAAATGTGTTTAAGCATTGAGAACTGCGCTGCGGAGGGAAACGCCTATGTAAGACAATAGATGTTCGGCATAGGTGTTTGATCAGTCATTGCTGTTAATAATGGCAAGTTATCACGATTGAAGTGAGTCAGTATGTGCAAATTACTGATTTAGGAAG
Source organism: Locusta migratoria (assembly GCA_026315105.1). Taxonomy (NCBI): domain Eukaryota; kingdom Metazoa; phylum Arthropoda; class Insecta; order Orthoptera; family Acrididae; genus Locusta; species Locusta migratoria. Next base: position 149,083,268 of record CM048751.1, on the reverse strand, counting down.
AAAGGGAGGGAAGAAGAAGCATTAGGAAGAAAGGGAGGGAGGAAGGAGCATTAGGAAGAAAGGGAGGGAGGAAGGAGCATTAGGAAGAAAGGGAGGGAGGAAGAAGCATTGGGAAGAAAGCGAATGACAGTGTGCTTTAGCACAATGGTGACAAGTGAAAATGTGAGCCGGACCGGGAATCGAACCCGGGTCTCCCGCTTCGAATATGTCCGAAAGAACAGACACCACGCCAATATAATGAGTCAATGTGTTGTAGTCGGCGCACGAGGGGGACAGCCTCCACGAGGTAGCTATGAGGTGGGGATTTTCCTGTACGATCATGTCAGGAGTGCACCCTCAATATCTGAAATCCGGTAGAACATCAAATCTTCGACATCGCTAGATCGGAGAAAGATCCTGCAAGAACGGGACCAACGAAACTGATCATCATTCAACGTAACCCAAGTGCAACCCTTCAGAAAAGTGCTGCGGATTTCTATGCTGCGCCACCAACGTGTCAGCGTGCGAAACATTCAACGAACATCAATATGGGCCCACCGGCCGTGTATCCTTGCTGTCAACACGACACGAAGTTTGAAGCCTCGCCTTTGAACTGTTGATGACTGGAAATAGCGATGTAACGGAAGTGGTTATATCGGAACCGAATTCGGAAGCGGAGTTTTTAAACTTTGTTTATCGGAACCGGAACCGAAATCATAACTGCGGGCAGAAGAGAGCTATGCTAAACTGCTAAGGGTAGGTTTAATAAAATAACACGTTATTCATCAGTTGCATATAATTAGTTCAAAAAGTAATATAGGTAGTTTATACTGTATACCTGGGAGTTGAAAATAAAAACCAAAGTCTTAAACACTAAATCAACCCAAATGAATTGACTCCAGATTAACAATTATATTTTATAACAAGAGCTCCTACTCAACGGGTCATAGATTAGGCCAGCACCACTAAAAAGTTGTCCTGCCACTGTACATCAACCTCCGATATAACTTCCGTTTAACATTTGTCCGAACCAAAATCGGAATCTAATGAGCAAAATGAATTTGAGGTTCCAAACGTTCGGAATCGGAATTTAACCTCCGTAAACTCTATAACTGGAAACATGATGCATGGTTTGACCAATCTCTCTTCTAAATAATATCGAGCGTATCGTACGGACCCCTCGTCAGGAAGCGACTGTTCTAGCTAGCTAAGGCTACTGACGGGCGCAGTGCAGTCAGTGATATGCGACCCTTAACACGTCTAGATACGACTGTGACACTTGCAATTAAATGCGCATCCAGGATTAACACCTGCATCCATTCATGGCCATCGTGCACTCCGACAAACTTAGGCAATTCCCAGGACAATCAGAGACCTCAACACCTAAGTTACTACCAACGGACACCAGGAACACTCCACTCGTGAATTTATACGCCTCCGCTTGCGACCTAACTCCTCACACAAACATTATGTCTGGGACACCTTGCAACGTGATATCCAGACGAGCTCTCCGTTCTTTTACGGACAGCTCTACACAGGTTGCTTGGCACAAGTTCCCTCCAACACTATCTCGTCATGCATTCCGACACCAGCACAAAAATCTTCATACTTTACGTCTTGCAGACGTTACAGAGGTAGCATAACGGTAGCCTCAGCCGCTTGAGTGAGAAGAAATGTGGTATTACTGAAGCTTTCATGGCGGTAAAAATAAAGGGAGATGCCGCTACGTATCCCAGCCGTACTACGCTTTGAAGCCATGGCCGCCGTGACACTCCGACCAAAATACTGACAGTGTGTTACAGCTCTGTCTATTTATAGTCGCTAATTGCATCATATACTCAAGTATATGTTTAAAATAAAATTTCTAATAAAACCATTTCGCGTTTATTCTGTTTAAAAGTAGTTGTTTACAATGTTACGAATCACACGAGCGTCATAAAATTTTATATTTCATTCCTTATTGATTCGTAAATGTTAAGTGGGGGAATTAGCTCATCTTTAGGAAATCTAAAATCACAAGAGAAAAATACACTACATTACAAGTGAAGTTTTAACAAAAGTGGTAAAATCACATGTACGCGAGGTAATTTACACATGAAATGGTATTTCCTTAAAATATTAAATTGTTGCAGCAGTTTTCAACTACTTTTGCATTGTAGCAAGGACTTTTTTTACTCAGCCTTCACGAAGTAACTCCAGTGTACTACAATTCGATTAAGGTGCTGGTGAAGAGAGAAAGCTGCACTGTCATTTCCACCCCACAGAAGAGAAATCTAGCTTGCTTCAGTCGCAAGCGTTGCTTTATTGCCGATGTGTACTCTAAGTCGTAATGTATTTATTCTTGATTTTCTTGGGCAACTTTTTACCATTCAAGTTACTCTAAGCTGCACAATATCCAGTAAAAGGAAATGTATTCTACTATGAAGTATACAAAGACTATTACGATCGTTAAAACTAAAGGGATATTGAAATGGAACTCAAATGCTTAATTTTTTAACAACAGTTTACGTCCTGCCTCTAATTTTCGTGTAGGCGGTATTTCTCTTATTCCTACTTCTGTCAACTTTCGTTTGTCCTCCAAGAACAGTACGCTGCCTCTTATTTCGAACGTATTAAGATTTATCCCTCTCAGTTGAAACAGTGAGAGGAATGAATTTTACTAAAAATTAAGGCTGACACAATGTGTGTCGTGTGAAAGCCTATTTTATGTGGCACTACTTGTCATGAAGCTTTCTAAGTAGTTTCCCTTTCCTGACAGAATATACAACTTTCCTAATAGCGTTATGGTCATAGATACTAAGGAGGTTTGCGTGGGGTAATTGGCCTAACCCTCTTCCAATAACTGAGGGATTTGTTTATTCTTCATGGATGAGGCCTTTTTCCGCAGACTTCAAAATTCTATGCCTCTAAGGATCTGGGCTACTGTTGATGCCAATTGCATGTGGAAAAAATACTGAATAATAAAGAGCCCACATTTTTATTTTAATGGGGTGTCATACCAATATCAACTCCAAGGAGGATTATTTTTATGAAAGGTCAGATGAGTAACACCCTCCAATAATGTTCATTTTATTTATTTATTCTTTCGGTTATGGTTGATCAAATAACTATTACCTTCAAAGAAAGATTATTTTTAGATGTCAAACCAACTAATTAGTTGTGTATTGAAGAGAATAATGAAAAAGTGAAACCAATATAATTTAATAACAGGAAGTAACAAAAACAACTAACATTTGCACCGCGATAAAAAATTAAAAAGGTAAAGGCTTTGGTGGCATCTGATCCGATGCAGACCACTTAACCATGAAGTCCGACACTTAATGATCTACCTGCCCTTCCTCGTTAGCCTAACAGTCTAATAGTCCTACCGGAGATGAGCGAATATTTAACTGGAAACAACAATGGAAGGCACTCGTGTAAGCCGCGCGTAACGAATTAGAAAATCATACCTATCTGATACATTTATCTTAGCTTAACAGTGTAGATTCATCATGTGGCAGTTTAATTACAAATATATGCATCCATTTTCAACATTTTTACTATGGCTATTATTTGTCTCGTTTTGAGGATTGGGCTTTTATAAAATGGAATCTAAGAAAAGAAAACCATTTAAGAGGCGTTTCGTTGTTGTAAATCTACCGCAACCGCTTCTACGTGCTCGAATGTTTTGCAAAATAAATGATACGTGAGTTAAGCTGTTGTGAATCTCGACATATACTGTATTTTAACTACTGCATTGCTTCTTTTTGACGACGTAAACAGCAAGCTGACGCTGCACAGACCACTGGAGTCGCCAACACTCGCGCTTATGAGCTTGGGCATGCGCAATGCTCTGTTCTTGGACTTCAAATTATTCGTGCCGGGTAATTATTTGTTCCCCATTACACATAAAAACCAAACGGCGAATATGTAAGTGTATATTTCGCAAATTGTCTTATGGCAATTTAGTTGAAGTTGATCCATCACAATATAATAAATGTATGAAATAGTGATTTGTGTATATGGCGCATCATTTTCTGCGCTGCGGACCCATTGGATCGAAAATCCATGTTTTCAGGGAAAAAAATAGGGACAGAGGGAGAAGGGATAGGAGAAATACGAACTGAAAGTGTAAAATAAATACCTGGGCAACGCCGAGTTTCCAGGTAGTAACTATGTACAAAGTACATTAAAAAGGATGGCGCAATCTTACACGGTTGACAGTACGCGATAACAGAAGGAAAAATATCCCCTTAAACCTGGGTCCAAAAACGAGACGTTTGCGAGGTAATTACGAATGTATGATTCCAAGGGGCCACTGACGTCTACATCTACATGGGATGCTCTGCAAATCACATTTAAGTGCCTGGCAGAGGGTTCATCGAACCACAATTATACTATTTATCTCCCATTCCATTCTCGAATAGCGCGCGGGAAGAAAGAACACCTGAATCTCTCTGTTCGAGCTCTAATTTCTCGTATTTTATTCTGATGATCATTTCTACCTATGTAAGTGGGAGTGAACAATATATTTTCGCTTTCGGAGGAGAATGTTGGCGATTGGAGTTTCGCAAGTAGCCCACGCCGCAGCGATAAGCGCCTTTGTTGTAGTGATTCCCATCCCAGATCCTGTATCATTTCCGTAATGCTGTCTCCCCTATATCATGACAATACGAAACGAGCTGCCCTTCTTTGGACTCTTTCGATGTCCTCCGTCAAACCCACCTGATAAGGATCCCATACTCCAAAAATGGACGAACAAGCGCAGTGTATCCAGTTTCTTTAGCAGTTCTGTTGCATCTTTTAAGGGTTCTGCCAATAAAACGTAGTCTCTTGTTCGCCTTTCCCACGATATTATCTACGTGTTCTTTCCAGTTTAGGTCTGAAGTAATAGTAATTCCTAGGTATTTTGTGGAGTTTACGGCCTTCACGTTTGATTGATTTATGTTGTAAACAAAGTTTAACGGATTTCTTTTCGTACTCATGTGGACGACTTCACACTTCTCATTATTTAGAGCCAATTGCCAATTTTTACACCATACTGATATCTTATTCAGATCGTTCTGCAGTTGGTTTTGATCTTCAGATGATTTTACTAGACGGTAAATGACGGCGTCATCTGCAAACAACCTAAGAGAGCTACTTAGATTTTCCCCTACATCGTTTATGTAAATAAGGAACAGCAGAGGACCAATAACACTACCCTGTGGAACGCCCGATATCACCTCTGTTTTAGTCGATGCCTTACCATCGATTATTACGAACTGTGTCCTCTCTGTCAAGAAATCCCCTATCCAATCGCAAATTTGGGGCGATTTACCATAACCACGTAATTTGATTAAAAGCCGTTTGTGAGGTACTGTGTCAAAAGCTTTCTGGAAATCAAGAAATACGGAATCGATTTGCGAACCTTTGTCGATAGCACCCATCACTTCATTGTAAACATCGTCGTAGGAAGTACACAATTTGAAATTTAGACTTCACTCTTAATGTTTACATCGCTTTTAATTTAAATTTCACTGACTTTATTGTAAACATCGTCCTAGTTAGTTTGATGGAGCTCCGGCACATTTCTGCTGTGAGGCGGCATCTAACACGCGATTACGGCCAAAGATTGAGGCGTACCTGTACCTTAGCTTCCAAGATCACCTGACCTAAATCTTTTTATTTTTGTGTCTAACGTCTCCTCAAAAGCGAAGTGTACAGCATACCCGTTAACACGGTTGAAGAACTGGAACGCAGAGTTATACACGCTTGTCAAGAATCACGAAGTGATCCAGGGGTTTTCGAAAGAAATCTAAATTCATTGCAGAGATGAGCACAGTAATGCAGTCAGGTGGTAGGAAGACACTTCAAACAGCACCTTTGACAGGACACTAATGACGAGTAGAGTAGTTCTGCTGTGAAAGTTGTTACCGACTGACACTAGCGCTCCTAGCGGCGGGAAAGCAGTAGTGGATATAAAGAGACAAGTAATCAAGAAATGAATGTACAAACAGTTGAATTTCAATGATTCATTGAAATAAACGAATTTATTCATGAAGAAATACTTAAGAATGCGTGTATACGAGGCGTGTTTAAGCAAGTACCGTTTTCAAATTAAAAAACTTGCCAAGATATCTCAATTTTATTTTCACGTAAAAGCCTGTCTCTTAATCTACTTTTCTACATGATTTCCGTCAATATTGAGGCACTTGTCATAACGTTGTACCAGTTTTTGAATACCCTCATAGAAGTCTGCCGCCTGACATTAACCACTGCATCACAACCGTTTTGACTTCGTCATCGTCCTGCTCGGTCACAATGCCATACAAAACACTACGAGGAACATTAGGAAAGTCATCCCGCAAGGACGCAATTGTAAAGCGTCTGTTTTCTCTCACCTTATTATCCACTTCAATGCACGAAACTCATTAACGAGCGAAGGACGGCCACTCCGTTGTTCATCATGCACCTTTATGCGGCCATCTTCAAATGCTTTCACCCACTTTCTTACCATTCCATCGCTCAATGTTTTCTTGGTAAGCTGCACAGCTCTCACGATGAATATCTATCGCTTTTAGCCCTTTAGCACTAATAAATCTTATAACAGCCCGTACTTCACAGTCGACGAGACTATTATCGGAATAATCTTAAACCTCAGTACACAACGTAAGCAAGGAATAATCAGACTGTAATGGCGTCATTGCGTAGACAACAGATGTAGGTACCCAAGGCGCATAAAATTGACATATCTTTGCACGTCTTTTTTTTAAATTTCAAAACGGTACTTACTAAAAGACATGCCTCGTATTTGCAACTTTATCTGCTACAAGTAAGAAAATATAGGAGTGAGAAAAATTCTTGTTATGGTTACTATGATAGGCACTTCCTTTGGCGCATAACAATTCGGTATGGAATCTAATGAATCGCACATTTTTATCCTTCACTCTTGTTTCTTATGCACGCACACTTTTGAGTGGAATTTATTTGGCTTAGAAAGCGAATGTCTTTAATATAATCTACTTGTTTGTGGTTCAGATGTAGCAACAATTGTGGAATTTATTTCTTCTTTATTGGGAAACAGTTTTATTGCCTTTAATGCTTATTTCCACGTCTGTAACATATTTCCCTCAGCTACAGCTGTGGTGGTTGATAAATGTAAATTTAACTAGAATTCTAGTAAAAAAAATCTTAACGTTCCTCAGAAGCGGGATCTTTCTGAGAATCAGATTTTCTGGTGTTTTCTGGTCATTTTTTGTTCTTAATAGAAGATTAAGTTCTACAATAAAAACCTGGGAATTGCAAGAGAATCGCAAATAAACTCTTCTTTACTGTCCTGTTTGAGACTTTCCCAGGGCTCTTAGAAAAGGTAAGAAAGGCGGATGTGGAATTTTTCTTATTGCCTATTGTTATAGCGCTACATACGATGTAAGAAGTGCGACAAAGTAATGAGACTGCCGTGGAAAAAATGTTGCTTACCGTTTTAATAAAGTTCAGTGTTTTCTTCAAAGTAGTTCCCTTCTGATTGCACACTTTCCAGCGCTTCTGCCATTGATGGTAACATTTCTGGAACTCATCTTGCGTAATATCCTCCAAGACCCTTGTCACAGCTTTTTGGACATCTTGTGTTTGAAAATGGTGTCACTTGAGCTCCGTTTTGACTCTTGGAAATAGAAAATGTCACACGGAGCGATATCTGGTGAATAAGGTGGCTATGATAGTACTTACATTTGTTTTGAGGTTAAAAATTTCTGTAGTGACAAACCATTATCAGCAATGTTGGCACAGCCACGAACTCTTACGAAGTCTTTCTAAAAATTTTTAGTAATATTGCTTAACTATTTGTCCAGGAGGCACCTACTGTTTATGAATAATTCCTTTGGAATCAAAGAAGCACACAAGCATGTATTTCACTTTTGACTGACATGCGAGCTTTTTTTCGTTTGCGTGATCCCTTTAATCATCACTGATAACTTAGGCGTTTTGTCTCTCGATTGTACTGAAAAAGGCAACTTCCATCACCAGTGATAATACGGCTCAAAAATTCTGGATTGATTTCCGTTTGCTATAACAGATCGGCTGTCACATTTTCCCCTTGTTTCTCGCTGTTGTGGTGAGAGACTTTTGGGAACCATTTTGCGAACATCTTTCTCACATCGATATCTTCAGTTATTAGACGAACAGTTTCTCGATTGATGTTCAGTTCTGCATCATTTTCATGGATAATCTTGGTTGATATCAGAGTTCACGCACCCTGGACAAGCTGACATCCGTCCATAAGGCTGATGGTTGTCCACTGCGGTCTTCAACATTCGTTCTGCCTTTACTAAACTTTTATGCCAACGAAAAACTTGAGCTCTTGACAGAAGATCCTCTCCAAAAGCCTTCTGAAGCTTACCATAAGCTGTCGCATTTGACCAAGTTTAACGAAAAATACATGGCGTACCTTCGCGCAATATTATGCGGCTCCATTTCCGTGACGAGAGACGGAGCGAGGTAGTACAGTGGTAACACACTGGACTCGCATTCGGAAGAATGGTGGTTCAAATCCACCTCCGGCCATCCTAATTTAGTTTTTCCGTCATTTCTCTAAATCACTCCAGGCAAATGCCGGGATGACTCCTTTCAAAAGAGCATGGCCGATTTCCGTCCCCATTCTTGCCCCAAACTCAGAGCGTTAGCTCCGTAATGACCTAGCTATCGACGGGACCTTAAGCTGTAATTTCCTTCCGTGACGAGAGAAACACACGCGTTGACGTATTACAGCACAACTCACGACTGAGCAGTTGCATCGATATGCCGCTTGCACTAGCAGCAGCTTGCAGGCCAAGGTCGAAGATATTGTGCCTACGGAAGCCTGCAGGCATGCCACATCATGCAAAGATAATCATTCATTACTTTATTGTCGCACCTCGTGTTTGGAAAACAAACTACACCAGTTGTTCCCGACCTTTCTTATTCTGCAGCCCAGTCATTGCATAAGAACATCTAGGAGGCCCAATAACCCCCACACGCTCAATACATAACCCAAAATCAAGTAGGCAATGTTAAAAACCCAGTGGGATATTTGACACACAGTCAATATTTGGATTAAAACTGGTTAACTTTAGCCTCTAATCACTCTACATTGTCTATCCATGATTTTTTTCTTCGAAAAGAGTGAAGTTCAAAAGGCTTGTTCACATAAACCGGTTGTCGATAAGGCCACAGAGTTTTTCAGAGCAACTGCTGGATAGCACAGCTGCCAACCTTGAGAAGAGACTGTCAGTAATAATTCCACAGACCAATGAGGGGGAAGAGGGTTTGGGGGTCATACGCGCATCCTTCCAAGAAAATTTTAAAAAGTATAAGCAACATTTAGACCAGTAAATCTTATATTCATGACACTCTTCGTTCATAAATTATTCCTCGAAAAGAAAAAATTCTAAATGAACACGATCAGGTTAGGAGGAATAACCCAAAAAATTATTTTTGTAAATACCGAGGATGACACAAACATTCCTGCAATTTTCAAACACTTGTCTTCGAGGAAAGTTAACAGTTGCAGAAGAAAGAAATAAGTGTGCAATTCCTTGCATTTATGAAATAACAATATAAAATCCTTAGCAGATAACACTATATACCAAATGGTTTGGTTTTTAAAACAAGGAATAAACCAACCTACCCCAATTAATGTCACATTTTGCCGAAATATCGTAAGTCGTATTTATTTCTACCGGCACAACACTGCTATAAAAACGAAAACAGGCAAAAAAAGAAAAAGAACGATAGAAAAAACAGTGGGAACTTTTCTCTTCGGAAACGAATTGGCTAACTTATGACGCCTGATAAAACACTTGGAATGTTTAGCTGAAACGGAAAACCAAATAATAGTTGTAAACGAAGGAATTTACGTAGCTCTTGCCGGGTGGGCGTTTATTTGGTAGCTATGGAGGAGAAGAACAGGCGGGACTTTTTGCAGTGAAAATACTTTCGTTAACGTTTCGTACAGCTTTGCTACGTACCCAGGAAGAAAATCATTGCAATCAATAAGACTTTCCCCAGGATTATGATTAGCTAAATATAAACAGTACCTATACCGATTTTCTTAAAACATCATATTTAAAATGTCTTAATTCCGTAATTTGTTACGAACTTCCCGTAACTCCGTAAATAAGATGATAGATCAGTAACAATTACGGACAATCCGTAATAGTTGGCAGCCATGTGGATTGTATTGGCAAACCCTTATCAAAATGGGACCAGTGGCTTTTTTCTAAAAAAAGATTTTAAAGCCTGGTCACATGATATTTTAGTTAGTCATCTTCACCTGACGAAATTTTCAATTTTTCAAAGTAATCCACTCAAGGGTTTTTTATCCACTGTATTTCATCCTAAGTTTTAGGAAAGTAGTCCCTGAAAGAAACATGAAAATAGTTTCACATCGCTGAAGTGTCTAGGGGTGCCCAGACGTTTTGTCACCGTGTACTAGTGGCAATTTTTGAAATTTTTTGGCCTACCACTAGAACTTGTTCAATTTCTGACAAACCCTGAGGTTTTTAAAGGGAGAGTAGGGTGCGGAATGTTTGTTGATGAGTGGTGCACGAGTGAGGTAATAAGTGAAATTAGCTACTCAATAAGGTTTCTTTGGTGACACTGTAAGTGGGAACTTTGACGTTTTCCAGCACAATCTTCAAAAATAAAACATCCTTAGTTCGTCACGGAGTTAAAACAATCTTGACATTACTTTACCTCTTGACAGCCACCGAAATTCAGAGTGAAGTAGAAGCAATGTGTTCACAAAACACTAAACAGCCTCGAATTTATTGACCTTGGTTTAATGAATTTGAAGACTTTCACTGCATCGTCAGAGTCTGAGATATTCGTCCAAACCTTTCACTGCAAGAGCCTCTCTATGTATGTTGCAATGTGCTTGCTGACCCAAGGAAACGACTGATCTGATGATTTGATACAGCATCTACAGGCCATTTAAATTTTTTTTCTCTGATCTTCGCAACCTACCGATAATTTTTTATCTCGTCTTCGACTCTCGACAAGCGTTCGCGGCCCATTGCAAGACAGCCCGCGGCCCACTCATGGTGTAGTGGGGCGGATTATTGTTTCCGCTGCCACCTTTTATCAGCTCAGTTTTGCAGCAGACTGTATGTTTAAATGGTTTTTCTATGTAAATGTTTGTTGATTCTTAAAAGAGTCTGTACGTTTTATATGTTTCATGTGTATATCGGCAATCCAACCTACGAGACCAACATCTTCGACGCCAACCTCAAGGAATAGAACATCTGTCCACTTCCAGTCGCGGGTCGACGACCACAAGGCAAGAATATGGTCTCTGCGGTTATCGTCGCCCTTATTTACATTGTCAACGAAATCTTCCTAAAATTTAAGCAAATACATTATGTCAGTTCACTCTTGACTTCCGACTTGTAAATAAGTGTAATAGAAGTCGTATTTAAACTTTAACTACGTGTTCGCCAACATTTATTTTGAAATGACCTACCAGCACTAGAATATTAACAGGAATTGAGAATTATTTCCTGTTCACGTTTCTACGATTTTTTGAGAAGATATTTTATTTGAATTTAATTGATGCTTGACAGTTAAGTCAAAGGAAGACTGATAATTTTTCAGTGCTTTCTTGATCGCCTACATCGATCGATTTACTGTGAACAAGATGTATAGAATCTCTTGTCAACACGACGTTTACTAGTATAAACTTCAGTTTGACAGTTAAAACTTGACAGTTTAAAAAGTATATCTGATTAGCAGCGAGATGTCTAAATAAAAGAAATTCTTCTGACTGCTTTGAATGCGCAAGGACCTGTTTTAAAAGATTCAAAACAGTTTTTTTTCCCAAACTTATTTATTTTTACGGTGACGAGTGGACGACCCGAGGATTACGGAGTCTGACACGGCCACATTTAAAGCCACAGTTGCAAGCTAAAAATCAGAGTCGTTCCGCCTCAATGGGCCGCGGTGCATCCGATATCGTATTCTGAAATGTAGCTTTCCGGCCGTTTGGGGCGCTACTGTCGCCATGTGGGTGTATATATATCTCAGACTGTGGTAGTAGCTAGAGGCTACGCCGCCAGTGGTGGTTTTGCAAGCGCACGGGCTGGGAGCGGTGGTGGTGGTAGTGGGACGGGCGCCTTGAGATTCGGTGGGCGTGTTGTGGCGGGCCTTGTGGGACGGCGTTGGCAGCCGCGGCACGTCTGGGTCCGAGCAGCGGGCCGCAGGTGCGTGACACACACACACACACACACACACACACACACTGTGGAGGGGGCGTGGCGCGCAGACAGCTACAGCGTCAGCTTCCCACGGCGCGCCGGCCGGCCCCTCGCGCTGCACACCAAAACAAACTGACAGCCGCGAGGGGAGGGGAGGGGAAGGGCTTCGTCAAGGACGCTGGCGACACCGGCTGGCCGGCTGCGTGGGCCAAGCGGCAGTGGGCTACTGGACACGAAGAGGAGGGGGGGGGGGGGCGCAGCCGAGCAGGCGAGCTTCTGAACGCGTGCACACAGCGGCTCAACGTACGGCTTGTGCATACGGGATATGAGATGTGCGACACGGGACGGCAGCGCGCTAGAGCGACAGGTGCTGGACAAGTTGGTTCTGCTATCACGCTGTTCACCAGATGCACTGACAAGGAAAGTACATGGGCTCGAACAAACATCTGTATGAACGTTTGGTTACAGAATCTCTACGTACACCTGTAAGGATACAGGGTTTTAGCTTAGTAACCTCTTTGGTACGTTTTGGCCGAACGATAGTTATCGTTGGCGTCCAGCGAGAGCTGCTGGCAACAATGCTTAGGTTGGAATGTTCTTTCTTGGCCGGTGTGCGGCAGTCTCCCGCAGAGCGAGGCAGTAACATGTCGGCAGTGAGTTCGTAACTTACGTTTAGCGGTGGCTAAAGTTTTTGCTCTTCAGTCGTATCGCATATGAGTTTCGGTTGTAATTGCGTATTGTTTCAGTGTGGACTTTTAGACATTCATCGTAGTGGCACGCGGTTATTTAATCAGTGTATTTAAAGGGAAGAGTTTTTAACATTTGTCGTTCCATAATAAAGGAAGTTAAAGTTTACTGTTATGGATCAACCTAGTAATTGTCCGCATCAAATCAAACGTTCAAATGTTTGTACAGCTTATGGGACTTAACTACGGGGTCATCAGTCAAACTTACAAACTATTTATGAACTACTTACGAACTAGGACGGCACAAATATCCATGCCCCGGGGGGGGGGGGGGGGGGGATTCGAACCTCCGACCGATTGTTCGCATCCCATGCCGTCAAATCATTGGAACAATAATTAAATGATTAAGCATAAAAAAGAATGTAACGGCAACTTCGCCCATCAAGGATTAGGTGGACGCAGCTGACACACACACACACACACACACACACACACACACACCTTAATGTGTTGGTTGTTGTCGTTTTATGCAAAACTTTGTAATCATGCTCTAGATAGCACTGTAGATGTAATTGTAGACACCATATGCAATGCAGATCTCAACTATAACTTATATCGTCGTACATGTTCTCTAGCGTATTGTCATCAAAAGCCGTGATGAGAGTTTCAACTTTAACCTTCTCAGAAGACTGTTGGTATTCACTGTCACTGCTTCCATTGCCTCTTCCCGCACTTACCGTAGCACTACCGCTAGCAATGAGTTCTTACTCATTATGATCCCTATTATCATCATGTGTTGGTGTTACAACAGTATCTAACTTATGCTCATATTTCTGTACCATAACATACGAGAAAGCATGTGAATTATTCATCTACACTAATACCATCTTCACGAAGAATGGTTCTTCGTAACTTCATCTCAACCAATCGCAATACATTAGCAGGATTGATTATTAATCGCTGCTCCATCTGACGCTTCACCAAACAAATATCACAAAACGCAACTTCGGAGGCACACTGCACCGTCCCTACTGGCTGACAGGTCGAAGTGCAATGTGGCAAGGCACACGCAGAGGCCTCTAACGGACGACTGCAGAGTTTTGCAGATGCGGAAGTATCACTAGTGCAATAAGGGATCTTTACATTATCTCCAATGCTATTTTGGTGTATATGTGTTTGTTCTAGCCCAAGTACTTTCCTTTTGACTTAAATCCCTGCTTGTCTAGCCTGTATTAAAGGATTTACGCGGTTGAAAGTACACGATAATAGAAAGTAAAATGTCCCAGTAAACATCTACATCGATACTCAGCAAATCACATTTAAATGCCTGGCAGAGGGTTCATTAACCACTTTTATTACCTTTCTCCACCGTTCCGTTCTCTAATAGCACGTGGGAAGAAAAAACACTAAAATGGTTTTGTTTTCGATCTGATTTTTCTTATTTTACTCGGATGGTCATCTCTCCTTATGTAGGTGGGTGCTACCAAAATGTTTTCACATTCAGAAGTAAAACACGAATGAAATAACTAAACGAGCTGCCCTTTTCCGAACCTTCTCAATGTCTTCCGTGAGTCCCACCTCGTGAGGGTCGCACACTGGGCAACAGTACTCCAGGAGAGGACGCACAAGTGTGATGTAGGCAGTCTCTTTGGTGGAGCAGGTGCATCTTCGAAGCGTTCTGCCAATGAAACGTAACCTTTATTTCTCCGTACCCACAACATTTTCTGTGCGTTCTCTCCTGTCTAAGTTGTTCGTAATTGTAACTCCTAGGTGTTTGGTAGAATTTACGACCTTAACGTTTGATTTATCGCGTAATTGAAGTTCAGCGGATTTCTTTTAGTGGAATGTCACCAAACTACTAGTTTAGACAGGAAGGGGATAGAGGCTTGTAAAATGTGGTGTTACAGAGGAATGCTCAAGATTAGGTGGTTAGATCGCGTAACAAATGAAGAGGTACTTAACAGAATTGGGGAGAAAAGGAATTTTTAGCAAACCTTGACTAAAAGAAGAGATCGATTGGTAGGACACATTCTTAGACAAAGGAATCGTGAATTTAGCGTTGGAGTCAAGTGCTTTTGAGGCAAATACCGCAGAGGGAGACCAAGAGATGAATACAGTAAGCAGATTCAAATAGATATAGAGTGCCGTTCTTAAGAGGAGATGAAGAGGCTTACTCAGGATAGAGTAGGGTGGAGAGCTGCATCAAATCAGTCTCCGGACTGAAAACAAGAACAAGTGGTTGTAATTAGTGAGACTTGTATGTTGGCCATAAATGCGGACAACTGGGCACTTACGAATCATTAGACGTGTAAAAATTGCAGTTTAGTGTCGCCTACGTTATTTGCAGTCTTATTTTTGTCCCATGAAATTCCAGCCGCTACCGCGAGCGCCGATCCACGAGAACATCAAGAATCAACCAAGATCCGGCAAGGTAGGCAGTGCACGTTTAAATGGCCGGTGTGTGGCTTGTAGAGGCGTGTTGTGGCAGACACTGAGTAGGCGGGCAGACAGGTGGGGTAAAGGTGCGGCTGCCAGATAAGGAAGGCCTGGGTTATCTCGGCCACTGTCGGTGGGCGGCGCTGGCAGCCGGCCCGGTCGCTGACTCAGGGACCAGAGCTGAGCTGCGCTGCGACCAAAGGCCCAGAGCAAAGCCTTTGGTAGCGGCGCGGTTGGCGCGCCGCCGCCCGCTGCCACAGAGTAATATATACAGAAAAGCAGCAGCCGCCCCCCCCCCCCCGCCCCTAAATCGCTGTCCTATGCTCCCCTCGTAGTTCCGTAAGATGATAGCAGGTGTCAGCCGGTTCCCTAGCTTAGTACCGGTAGACCACACTAGAGGCACTTCTGAGGGTGCCTCTCGCACGTCAGAGGTAGAGATGGGCTAACCCGTGATTTTCCGCTAACAGTGATTTCCGTGGTTGCTACTTTTAAATCACCGTGATTCTAAACCGTGATTAATCACGGTTTAGAATCACTGTTTGAGGTTTTCACGACATGTATCCCTCCGCGATTCCTACTCCTCCCCTCCAGCTCTTTCTGCTATTCCGTGATTTCTGCTCTTTTCGCTATTTCCGTGATTGAATCGCCGCGATTCCGGCGACTTGTATGATTTACCATGGAACTAACAAAAATTGAGTTAGATACTTTTGTTATAATGTTTCATCCGCCAGTAACTAATTTATCGTCTCTTTGCTGTTATGAAAGTTATGTTGTGAACCGAGAAAAGTAAATCTCAACAAATAAGTCAATAGTAAGTATAGTTTAAAATAACTTTACAATAAACTTTCTAACCACATTAAGACAATGAAAGAATAGTAAATATTCTTAGTAAGTGTAAAAATTGTTTGCAAGGTAGGTGTTATTTCATTGTCAATGAATATATGCCCTCAATTTTAATAACTTGTTTCTTTAATGTAATTGATACTGCAGTTATTAGAGAGTGCTGTCATTTAAATACACTGGCCTATACAGTAGTATAGTATCAGTTTTACTGTTAGGTGCCATATGTTTTTAAGAAGTATCATGCACAGCTAACTGGATGCTTAAATACAAAGTTACTGCAGTTTCATTTCCAGTGCCATACACTTTTAACTCAAAATTTATGCCTACATATGAAATAAGAAGCTGAGATCTTTACTAGAATTGAAGCAATTAATGTGATATCAGTATTCCAGCGCAAGTCCCATGGGGAATGATTTTATGCACATGTTTTTTCGAGTTGCTCATGCGTTGAAAAACGCACAAGTGTATGCGAACTGGTCACTCTTCGCTAGTCGGTGATTCGCTGCTATACCCGCTATTTGCTGCATTGATATTAGTACAGATTTCGACCCACAGATGCTGCTTCTCTTCCCTCACCACCTCTTCGCTTTTCCGCTATTCGCTGCTACACCTGCTATCCGGTGAATCGGTGCTGCATTTAGTACTCATTTCGGCCACCAGATGGCTCTTTGTAGTTTATAGTGCTGTTCGCTGCTATTCCTGCTCGTCGCTACCCAACCGTGACCGCGACTGAAATCACGGTCAGATTCCAGATCGCCGCGACCGTGAAAACAGTGAATTTTCTATCACCGTGATTTTTCACGAGTACGTGATTTCTTGCCCAGCTCTAGTCAGAGGGTAGCGTGGAGGAGAGGCTGAGGGGAGAGCTCGTGCCGCCTGCCACGAGGCCACGGCTGTGTCCGGCGTGCCGGCGTTTGAGGGGAGGTGGTGGTGGGGACAGCCGCTACCTGCCGCCTGCTCTAGGGCTGCTTCCGACTTCAGTGCCATAATGGGACATCTTACGGAGCTGCTTCAGCACCCCCCCCCCTCCGGCCCCGCACCTCTGAGCGTGGGACCGGGTTCTTACGGGTTTCCCGTCTGTATATTTGTCTGTGCCGCTGCCTCGCCTCTAAATGCCCCTACACACGCTCCGATTTATCATACGACCAACAAGCTCTACAACATACCAACCAATTGGTAGCAGCCTACACACGTTCCAACCAACTGCATGCAGCACCACCCTGTCCTGGTGCCTGTTTTCGCGTGTTCGCTGAGCAGACGACCTCAGGCATGTTAGTTGGTCGGGAAGCGCTACACACGGGACAATGTCGGGTGAAGTTGTGGGGGAATCATATCGGGTGGTCAGGCACAGCCAACCGGCCGACAAGGAACGTTGGTCGGGTAGCGCCTAACCGCGCAATGTATCGGGTGACCAACGAATTGGTCCCAATAAATCGCATCGTGTGTAGGGCCCTTAAACGTGGGCCGGCGCGGCGCCTCCAAGGGCACTACAGCTGCTCTAGCCTGTCACACGAGGACGGTTCAAAAACTGAAAGGGCACATATTCCGCGGTCAACCACACTAACTTTTTTTTCTTATGTTGGCAATAGCGTATCGCTTCCGTCGCCGCCAGCGAGGGGCAGACCCCCCCCCCCCCCCCCTTTCAAACTGCGGAGGGGCAAGACACGGCTTCAGCCGCCCCAGTAATTTTGATAGTACCCATTTTTGCCTTTGAAGCACCTTGTACTGATGGGTCCATCAAGGTCGCTATCTTTGTATATAAAGCAGAGTGTCCGTATGTGTGCACGCTTTTGTGTGTGTGTGTGTGTGTGTGTGTGTGTGTGTGTGTGTGTGTGTGTGTGTGTGTAAGCTTCAATACATGAGGACGATCGCTTGATGTACTACACATAGTTCATGAGATACGACGTAATAATGAGATGCGCGAAGAACTGCTACATTAAACGACAACTTTGAACATAATTTCAAACCTTCATTGAACTTTCTCTCGTTGATATCCATAGCAAAATTATGAAAGGAAAAAATTTCTCGCTTACTACTTTTCCGTTGTTTATAGACAAACTACGGCATTCGGTATGCCGTTTCTACGCTACGAATTGCAGCCGTAGGAAAATTTACTAACAGTATACACACACAGCTCAATGTACCTTCGTAATTGTATCACAGTACGACACGTACTTCATGACATGAGCACAAACAGTAACGTTTATGAAAAATCGCACCATCACACACGAAGTTTTAATCTATCGCTTTTTTACTAGTAATTTGCAACAGATTACACAGATGAATGCAACTCATTGTTCTTTGGGGGCGATCTGAATCAATTTATAAAAGTTTCCAGCCAAGAGTTATTTATGGATGACCCGTTTCGACATTCGCAAGAATCTTCTGATGTATATTTTACAATGTTATATCTTATATGGTTTCACCTATATCCTCAATAACAAATGTAATGAAATAATATACGTGAAACTATTTAAGATATTGTAAAATATAGATCAGAAGATGACGTCTTTACGTCGAAACCGGTCATCCATAAATAAATGACGCGAACTTGGCTGGAAAAAGATTTCGCACACATACACAAATGAATATAGACGTGAAAAATTATACAAATGTACAACATATATTTCAATAAATGTGAGATAGTAGGCATTTATGTAAGTCGTACGTTCATTACTATGTTTGTAATACCGCACTTATTTTGTACATTATGCGAGACTGTCAGTTTTTATTTATTCTCCGATAAATACAGAAAAAAGATGGACAGAGAGAAGGGATAGGGCCAGTATTATCTCAAGGCAGCAATAAGAAATACCCGGACAAAGTCGGGTTTTCAGCTAGTTAGAGGCTGAGATGCAAGCGCAATTTCACGAGACTTTTTCTAGACAACAAACTTTAACACCTCGTCTATGTCAAAGTTCCATGACCTCGCCCCCTTCAACCAGTCTAAAGTCCTGGAATCGCCAAGACGAAGTCAGAAGGTTTTCTTGTCCCTCTAAAGAAATTGTTGGTTCACCACTATGTTAGTACACATGTACCGAACATAACTAAGCAGTTTTAAGTTTACAGCGTAGTATGGTTTTGACAGTAAGGCTAGGCGTGTTTAGTGTGCTCCATTTGCTAATTATCAAAAAATATAGCAAAGAATTTGCATCAAATTTTGTGTATGAGGAGTCAAGTGTTCTAATAGAACACCGTAACTGTTGACAGCGGCATACAGTGAGTAACAAGGAACAGTTTGGGATGAGACTTCGCGTGGAAACAAGTATACGTGAAGAGTGTTTTAATTGGACAAAAAGGGATCCCGTTGCATGGTTTGCAGAAGGCGTGAAAAGGTACACCGATCTTAATAGCTATATGTTACATTTACTAGGGCTGGAACTTACATAGAGGCAACTATTTATTCACAACCGATACAAAAGCGTTACATATTTGCACCCGTTACTGTCCTTCAGCGTTGTGTAGAACCCGTTGCAAAGTTGCATGGAAGGCTTAGTATATCGTTAGCAAATCCTGTTGATGCGAATGGTGCGGTCTACTGCATGTCGAATCTCTGGAGCAGTCCTAAAGCAAATGCCACGAAGTGGTCCATCTTCTGAATCAAATCAACGTCACAAGGACTTAAGTCCGAGGTTTATGTTGGATGGTGCAGTACTTGCCAGTCGCATCGACCGAACAGAGCAGACAACTTGCGCTGTATGCGCCCTTGCATTGTGAAAAACGATGGGTAGGTTCCGCAGAAAGTGTTGCCGCTTCTTTCGCAAAGCTGGTCGTAGGTGATGCACAAAAAACGAACACTAATACTGTGCATTGATGATCTGCCATGGAGGAACGTAATGCGTTAGGATAACACCATCACAGTCTTACACGAAAATCATAACGTGCCACTGTTCTGTACGGCACTGCGGATTCCCCGCACGCCTCTTTAGACCTTGATGAAACTGTCGTGCTGAACGACCTCGGGCACATTCAGTCTTGATCCAACTCCGTTGATCCTGTTTCGAAAACACTGGCACCATTACGCTAGCCCGCTCGCTCACAAGTGACTTTCCCTCGATTGTTGCACACCGGTGACGTGGGACGGCCGTTTCCATTTGCTCCGAGTTGAGGTAGGCATGTCAACAGCGTGTGCTATCAGCGACAGTAGTAGAGTCTATTGCATAGTGTCTACACAGCAGTGTTACCGCTATGTAAGTTCCAACCCTCGTACGAGTGCTGTTCAAAAACACTTCAAATTACGCTGGCAACCAACATTCTATTGTCCATTTCTTTTTATGTTTTTACACATGTCCCAAAAATATGTTCGCAGTTTTTAGTCTACAGCATTCTTTGCTTTTTTACAAGGAGGGTACGGGTGTTCTAGTGTGCTCGTTTTTTTTATTATAGAAAATGGAGCAAAGAATTTGCATCGATTTTTGTGAAAAATGGAATAACGTGTTCTGAAACACCTTAACAGTGGCATACAATGAGTCTTATGAGGTCTTCAGATCTTTGAAGTTCAGTTTTGGTTGAGACTTCGCATGAACGGTGTTGTAATGGGACAAAAAGGGATTGTATTGCACGGTTTGCAGAAACCGCGAAAAGGTACACGGACATTTTCATTTGTTTTAAAAATTAAAGTTTGTATATAAGATGCATTATAATAACGAGAAGATCAAAAGCAACTCCAAAATGATTCCGATATCTACATGGCACAAAAATCGGGAATTGACCCTTAATAATGATACACGAAAGGTCATCCATAAGATCAGTAAAAGAAATCCGTTAAACTTTAGTTACCTGATAACTACTGGTCGTCAATTCAACTGAAAACCTACGAATAACAGATATTAAGAACTCTGAAAGAAAATATTGTAGGGAAGGCGAACCACTAGGCTACTTTTCATTGGCGGAACACACAGAAGATGCAACAGTTCTACTAAAGAAACTGTCTACACTAGGGCGTTGTATTTTTGAGTATTGCTGCGCATTGTGGAATCCGCACCAGGTGGGACTGACGGACGATTTAGAGAAACTTCGGTGAAGGGCAGTTCGTTATGTATTGTTCCGAATCAGCAAAGAGTGTCACGGAAAAGATACGAGTTGTTGTGGAAATAAAAAGCGTTAGTCTTCGCGGCGATATGTATTTGGGAATTTTCTTTGACGAACTTCGTTTTCTGAATGCGAACATATTTTGTTAGCACTCACGTACATAGTGAGACTATCAGAGAAATCAGATCGACAACGGAAAGATCTAGGTGTCTTTTTTCCGCGACCTATTAGTGACGAACTGCGGAGAAATAAAAGCTGTTCGACGCACCCTCTGCCATGTAGTTCAATGTCACTTGCCGATTATATACAAGGTGAAAATGATTTTAACCGGCCAACTCTAGGATGTTGTAGGGCACATCAAAACAAATATTTTTCTCTTATGTCATTTTTTCCTATGAGGAGTAAGCTGGTAGAGGAAGATACCTATGGGGACAAATTAAACCAAGAAACGTTTTTCCATTTTATTACCAGGAGACAATAGATTACCACAACCCAATTTCAATTAAAGTATATTGTCAAAAATGCCTCCATTAACACAAACTGTTGTGTTATGCGCCGAAGCACAGGGTACAACGTTTGGTACACTGATTAGCATGTAGTAGGAAGGCGTAAATTGAAATAGCCGAACTCTGCAACATGACTATTTTATTAGTAACACTATATACAACATTGATGTTAAAATATACGCATCTTTCATGAGCACGGAGCGTGAGTCTTCAGGTTTCTTCTGTGGATGCTAGGCCTAACTAGAACAATAGTTCGCGCGATTGACGTCGGCTAACTATCACTTCCTAACTTGAAGATGCTAGAGCTAGTTGCTGAGCAGTCCTCTAAGTCCGGCTGAATACTGAGACCGGTACTGGCTTGTGGCGTCCCACGCCAGCGATGTTACCGTTCCTGGCTATCGACTCACGGGCAGCATCTAGCTGTGATACAGCATAAAAGTTACACCGACGGATCATGTTCTGTCTGACACGGGCAAAAACCCCAGGAGTATCCTGCATTGTTCCTGCTGCTGTTACTGTCCGGGCAACCAGATCCTCTTATGATGCAACAGGAGTTGCGTAAACAAGGTTGCGCATCTCCCCTCACACTAAGAAGTCCAGAGAAAACATCTGAGGATAGAGCAGGCCATGGTACAGGACCATCTCTGCCAGTCCACGTTTCCTGGAACCGTCGGTTCAGGAATCAACGCACACGACGAATGAAATGTGCCGACGCCCCGTCATGTCGGAACCACATGCGTTGTCTTGTAGAGAGCGGGATGTCTTCCAGCAATTCTGGCAATGCTCTGGCGAGAAAACTGTAACAGTGCCTGCCATTTAATACAGCCTCCAGCGGTTTAAAAACTCATAGGAAAAAATGATTAGGGTAAAGCGGCCAACTTTATCAAAACTTAGTGCGGGACATTTCGAGGATGTGCAGGAGAATTAAGATCACGTGACTCATTGTACAAGTTATATTGCTCCCTCCTACGTATATCTCGCGAAGAGACCATGAGGATAAAATCAGAGAGATTACAGCCCACACAGGCATACTGAATCATCCTTTCCACGAACAATACGTGACTGGAAAAGGAGGGGAAAATCGATAGTGGTACCCAAGGTACCCTCCGCCACACACCGTCGGGTGGCTTGCGGGGTATGGTTGTAGATGTAGATGTTATTCTGAAAGCAGGAAAAAAATTTAGGCTATCTGAGCAGACCTACTCGTTTACTTTTAAAGTACCGTATCTAACATGGGTGACAGTTCATTCTTAATTTTCAATCTGTATTTACATTTCATAACTATTTTCTCCTGTTCCATTTTGAATTTGTCTCAATTTTTACACAGTCTTCCATTACGTTTTTCCTATCACCTTCGTTGTCTGTACTATTATTTGTTCCAGCTCTTAGAGGATCGTAGTTTACACATTTTAATAAGTAGCTTACTCCGCCCAAAGAATTTTTTCACAATAACCTCTAAATTTGATAAACTACTTGAGACCGTTTCAACAACTGTTATAGAAGTTCTTTCGATGACCTGCACGTTCGTTGTTGCATTTTCAGAATTTCACTACCTTTTTATTCCTGAAGGAAGTGAGATGAATGCTGATACTGTATTTGCATATCAGATTTTAAATGAGTTTTTACAGACTTATAATATTAAATGTTTGCCACCTTGAGCACCGAGAATATTCTGTTACATTTACTGAAATGTAACTCTCATGAAAGAGGGCCAAAAAATAAAATATTTTATTAAGTCATCGTATCACCAAATGCAGTACCAGCTTAAAACAAAAAACTTCCACTGCTAGCAAATTTGTCAGTTTCAAATATATGATTTGCATAGTTTCTTTTTCTTTCAGTTTGTGTAAGCAGACTCATTTATTCGCAGATGTATTGTGAAGTTGACCTACAAAAAGTAGTGTGACAGCTTGCCGTACCCAAATAGTTTCGGCTTGTGCTTTTAGACCAACATCTTCAAAATTTTAACTGTTCAGGTTTTCCCGGCGATCTAGTGACATGATCTACATCTACATCGATACTCTGCAAATCACATTTAAGTGCCTGGCAGAGGGTTCATTACCCACCTTCATAACTTTTCTCTACCGTTCCATTCTCTAATAGCGCGCGGGAAGAAAGAACACCTAAATCGTTCCGTTTTCGATCTGATTTCTCTTATTTTATTGGGGTGGTCAGGTCTCCCTAAGTAGGTGGGTGGTAGCAAAATATTTTCACATTCAGAAGTAAAAGTCGGTGATTGAAACTTCGCAAACAATCACGCCGCAATGAATAACGTCTTTCTTTTAATGATTTCCACCCCAATTCGTGCAACATTTCCGTGACGCTTCCCCCCCCCCCCCCCGTAACGTGATAAAACAAAACGAGCTGCCCTTCTCTGAACCTTCTCAATATCTTCCGTCAGTCCCACCTGGTGAGGGTCCCACAAGGGGCAACAGTACTCCAGGAGAGGACACACAAGTGTGATGTAGGCAGTCTCTTTGGTGGAGCTGGTGCATCGTCTAAGCGTTCTGCCAATGAAACGTAACCTTTGGTTCGCCTTCCCCACAATATTTTCTGTGTGTTCTCTCCAGTCAAAGTCGTTCGTAATTGTAACTCCTAGGTATTTGGTAGAATTTACGACCTTAAGGTTTGACTGATTTATCGCGTAATTGAAGTTCAGCGGATTTCTTTTAGTGGTCATGTGTATTACTTCACACTTTTCTTTATTTAGTGTCAATTGCCAATTTTCGCACCAAGTAGAAATTTTGTCTAAATCGCTTTGCAGTTGCTTTTGATCCTCTGTTGACTTCACTAACCGATAAACGACAGCATCATCCGCGAACAGTCTAAGGGAGCTATTCAGATTATCTCCTAAATCGTTTATAAACACGAGGAAGAGTAGGGGACCAATAACGCTTCCCTGTGGAACGCCAGATATCACTTCTGTTTTACTCGATGACTTACCGTCAATTACAACGAACTGTGATGGGTAGTAGGGAGTTCTACTGGCTGTCAGTGTCTACTCTCCACAATATTTCGGCTACGTAACTCGTAACCTTGATCAGGTGCGACCTGAGACTGCTTTCCGAGTGGACGTGGTCCAGTATGTCTGCGGCCTTCCCCCTCCACTGGTGGGTGTAGTCTCAGATCGCACCTGATGAAGGTTACGAGTTATGTAGCCGAAATATTGTGCAGAGTAGACACTGACAGCCGGCAGAATACCCGACTACCCATCATGTCATCTTCAAAATTACTGGAATGCGGGACATTTACAGTAATTATACCAATGCGGGACAACGAGTCCAGGTGCGGGATTGGACCGCAGAATCCGGGACGGTTGGCTGCCTTAGATTTTCGTGTCCCTTACAACGCCCCCAGAGTTTGTCGGTTTAAATACTCTTCACACTGTATGTAGATGTTGAGGCAGGTACAGCTCAGCAGCGACAGCAGACGGCGCCCCCGCGCCTGCCAGAGCGTCCCCCGCGCCGGCGGCAGGAAATGAACCGCGGCCGCCAGGATGCGGGCACCCCCCCTGCCCCCTCCCCCGCCTGTCTGGCAGAGCCGGTCGGCCGGCGGTTATCTGCGGACGCTGTTGTGTCGTCCTTTGTGCCGCTATCTGCCGTGTCCCCACGCCACAACACAGCAGACCGCCGCAGCGCGCCTCGCCTCGCCCGCGGCGCGGGACCCAGCATCGGCTCCTCCACCTGCCACGGCGTCTTACGGTGAGACGGAATTCCCAAATCGTGGCGAAACCCGAAAAATTAATTGTCGAGTCTCCTAATTTTGGTGGATGAATTGGGTAGAGGAAGGATTGGCTCATCTCATTCCTGTTGGAGAGGTCGCCACCTTCGATACCTGTCGAGTTACGTCAGTTAAAAAGTGACCGTCGAGAGCACACGCGAGTCCTGTGAAGTTGGCACCCCTTTTTTGGAAAATGTACATTTTTTTCGGAGTTATAGACAGATATATAATAGTTCTGGAGTTCTCTGTACAAAATTTGAATAGTTCTGCAGAATTTCGCCGGAAAAATTGTAAAAATTAGCACAAACTTGAGTTTTTTTTAGTTTTTTTAAAATAATTATTTGCCTATTAGCACAAACATAGTTCTGATCACAGTTCTAAATAGCTGTCAAAGAGTTCTACAGGAAATCCTAATGATATTTTTCTGTGCACTTTATACTTTATCAGATAAATGCAGTAATGTGGAAGCCATTGTCACGTTACTGTAAATTGGCACCATTTTTTTTAGAAATACACATTGTTTTTTGGGGTTCTGTGTACATATACTACAGTTCTAGAGTTAATGTGGATATTTCCATGTAATTGCCCGGAAAAAAAATTGGAATATCTGATAAGCTGTCTTATTTGTGCCCGTTATTCGAGAAATATACATTTTTCTTAGGTCTTGACAGATATTCCATCCGCTGCACATTCAATTTGTTGTTTTTACGTATGAGTGATTACTGCTTATCGTAAACAAGAACTATTGCACATGTCCCTAGAACTCTGGAAAAAAGTCTAATTTTTTTAGAAAAAACGGGTGCAAATTCCACAGTAGCATGTAAATGAATATTCCATTATTGTAATTATCTCATAAAGTATAATCTTCACAGAAAAATGCTATTAGGATTTCCTGTAGAACTCTGACAGCTATTTAAAACTGTGATCAGACCTATGTTTGTGCTATTAGACAATTATTTAAAAAAAACTAAAAATAACTCAAGTTTGTGGTAATTTTTACTATTTTTCGGCGCAATTCTGCAGAACTATTCAAATTTTGTACAGAGAACTCCAGAACTATTGTATATCTGTCTAGAACTCCGAAAAAATGTACATTTTCCAAAAAAGGGGTGCCAACTTCACAGGACTGCACACGCGGCGCTGTGAAAGCAAGGCAAATTTACTCTCGGTTTGTGATAATATTTTGGTAGTGAAGAATGTCAGTTCTACAAGATGGAAACGGTTCCTACAGGTACATTTTTTCCTATGTCTGTACAGAACGACCATGCTTTGCCGAAGTTGCATTTTTCAACTAGAGCAAAAGTGATATAGATATCATTAAGGTGAAGCAGTCAACAACCCGAAGATTGGTTTGAACACCACAGTGCTTTACTAGGCTTGGTCTTGCTTCGAGGTGGTATGTTGTTGCCTTCCTCCGACCTTCTGACTTACCCAGCCAGTTATAGGGGGACCTACAGTTTAACGTGGGTTCCGAACCACGGTGCTATTCAGTATTTTTCGTATCAGCAACACTGCCATAGATGGAAAGTGGAAAATGGAAAGTGACAAAAATCCCAGGACCTGGCGGGGATCGAACCCGGGACCTTTGGATATGTAGTCTGGCACTACCACTGTTCTACGAAGCCGCACAAGTATCAAATTTATATACCCAGAGACTTGTGTTTGGCAAGTTTCAGAGAAAGTTAAAGGTGAAGCACATCATGGTCGTAGCGCGCTGCGCGGTAGGCTGCGGAACTATGTGTCCCGTGCCACACGCTTACGATATCTGACCATTTGTCTACCCTTAATGTGTTACTAATGCTATCTTAATATTTTTCACAGGTTCGGATGGTCAATACGGGAGATTCACTCGACAGTAAATATTCAGCATTGTTAAATAACGATTGAATGATGGTTCATCGGCATTAATACCTTATCCGGAGGAACAAATTTCCGAGAGAATTAGTCGATCGTTAAAGATACCGCAGGATATGAAAGTGTCTTTCCTCATTCATTGGTAAACAGAGCAAGGTGGCAAAAGACTAAAAGGACAGAGGGTATATTTTTTTTAAACAAAACGAATGGCTTAATGCATCCATTTCATTTCCGGCACCAGTCATACCATTTTGTATTCATCGGAACCACTTCTTTAATCATATAAAGTTTTGAATGTTAATAACGATTATTTATTAGCTACACTTATTACTTCTATCGTTGACTATACTATTACATTTATTGTGTGTTCTGTCACCAGATCTTTTCATTATATTATTGAATTGCAATGTGTTTTTCAGATATATTTTCGACAAATATTTATTTATTTTGTTGTAATAAATCACGTTGGCGGTGTATTAATTATTAGTGTCTAAATGCCATACATACGCGCAATTATGAATTTTAATGGGTCACGTTGCTATATTAGCTCCGCCATTTTGTTTAGACAATTTTTACATCAAATTCGTAATCTACGACCTCGAAAAACCCCGTGTGATGAGTTTTCTGTGACTTTAACGTCTTCTTACGGTTTTGTGTACGTTTTGGGGATTCCGTTCCACTGTGCGTCGGCCAGATAATCTCCGCAATTCTTATTCACGGAATGTATGACGTTAAGTGCTCATCAGCAAAAGTTGAATATATATACGCAGCAGGGATAAAAAAAAACCGGTCTGCTTTCTGGGCAGTTGCGCTGACCCCTCTTGCGCAGACCACTCAGGTACGTCTCCCGTCAGATGCAAATTATGAACTTCATCCTATTTTTTTTTTCCAACCTTTCCCGTGTAAGTGCCTAGGAGTGCCACCGCAATGAAGTATCGTTGCCCTTCATCAGTATATCGTTTAACTTATGTATGTATGTATGTATGTGGTGTGTTGTTTCGGACACGTGTAATCTCTGAAATAGATCGCCACGACAGTTGACAGTTTACCATTCACAAGGCACATTCGCACAGTGTCTTTCAAATAATGTAAATTACAATGAAAATTAGGGTGTAATCTATTACTCTAATAGTAGCTGACGAAAGCGGTAAATATAAATATTGGTCAGCGTCATACATAGCGATGCAATAATAATTAGGACATAAAACACAGGGGTCAGCATAACATTTGTTTGGAATTGCGTCTGTTGTATTTGACACTTCCGAAAGGGCAGACGTCGCTACGTGTTGCAGATTTTAGTATAAGTGGGGCTTTAGAGTCTCTGCTACTAGTAGATGTCAACCTGCGACATGGACATACGAGAATTGGTGCCGGGACCGACCCTGAACCCCAGACCTTATTAGGCAGTTAAGTTTCTATCCCAGCCGAGCAGAAGGGCTTACACCGGCAAGGTAAAGCATTACGACCTTTATTCTTTCATTCTCCCACCCTCTTCCTCGAATATTGTCATTTATTCTGCTGTGTAAAGAACGAGCAAGCGATGCAATTGTTCTTACTCTTATTACCGTGTCTGCTTGAATTGGGGTTATCAGAATGGAATCTCTTTCCCGTCGGAAATGGATTTCTCTGTCGATAATGGAATAAATATGTCAAGATACAAAACAGGACTTTATAATCGCTTTAAATAGTCTCAGCAGTTCCACGTGTATAATCTGTAATCATCGTTTGGACGCCATTAAGGTCTATCAATTTTGATTAGTCACGTGCTTGTATAATTTACATTTACCGGTAACAGCCGTACATAATATGTATTTAAGAACTTGCAATCATACTGGTCGCAACTAAAACGCATTTCTGCAACGTTCTACGAGATATTTTGACTACGTGGCACATTACGCACAATCCACTGCCCATAATTATCTCTCCATGCTGTGTTCAAACGTTACTTAGAGTGTTTTGTACCACTAATGATTCGTTTTCAACTACAACTACCTTTAAAGAAAATTAAACATCTATTCCAACATCTGCCTAGAAAGCGGGAGACCCGGGTTCGAATCCCCGTTTGGTACACATTTTCAGCTTTGCCCATTCGCAGTTTATGTCATTCTGTGAATATGAAAAACAACGTCGCAAACCCCCATTTTTTCTACGGAAGACGTTGCTATAAGGACGCGTGGACTGTGTAATAGCCGCGCCCACTGTAATTTGCGCCCGTACAGTACTGCGCGAATTTTTCGCCTGCCCGCATTGTGGAACTCTTCCGCTCCGTATGGCGGCCTCTCCACGGCGCGCGGGCGACGCCATCATGCAAATCACCAACAACAGCAGCAGCGGCGGCGGCGGCGGCGGCGGCGGCGGAAACAGCGGCCGGCGAGAGGGAAGAGAAGGAAAGGGAAGGCACAAATTGTCGACCCAACGTTCTGCGACGCGACACGCTCCACCCGCATACTTTAACGCATATTTATCTTCAGGCTGAAACCCTGCTTTACGGTCTTTTACGACGGTGCGTCACAACGAAAAACTTGTTACACATGTTTCATGATTCACTTTCTACTTGTGTTACTTTCAAAACAGCATTATAACGGTCCTATCTTTCACTTGGCAATAATGGCACTGATCTGCAAAATTATAACTGTGGTGTCGCACAAACCTGAAGTGCGTGCCACGTACTTACGCCGCGCGCCGCCATGCACGCACGGCGCGGCGTTCTTACGTCAGCCACGAGCGCCCTCTGCTGCAACTTCGCTCGTGGCCACCACTGAACTGCATCGGTGACTTGGCATTAGGGCACGCACTAGGACTTATCTGTAGGCAGGCCTCTACCTTGTTAAACTATGTCTCTGCATTCCACTAGTCTTCAGTTAAAGCTAAGTATTTTACTCTCTCTACGAAATATATATCTTGTTCTGATCTAGCTTAGTGTTTCTAGTTTCTGCTGTCCCACTGGCTGGTCACCTCAGACTCTGTACCCGCACACGCGTGCATCCTACTTCCCTGTGTCAGTCTCTCTACTCTGTCGGCGGCAACGAGACAACCGGCGGCAACGAGGATTGGATACAAAAATAATTATCGTGTTTTCTGATCACAGTGCCGGCGATGTATTTTTCACTCTGTCCCAGTGTTCCAAAACAAGGCCCAATCGGAACATGAAATATCCCGATTTTGAAGTAAGAGAAATGAAGATTCAGTTTCTACTGTTTCAACAATGTTTTAGGTGTTGAGTATCAGGAAAAGTCTGCAGTATGTGCTGCAAATAGAGTCAGTTGTTTAGACGCATTAAATTAGAACCTCTTGCGTGATAGTCGATATTCATACATCTCACTATTTATGACATTTTATAACCTTGTCGTTCTATTATGTAACTAAATATAGATTCAGTGGCATATGTGAATACTGTCCGCAATGGTGTGGCGAATGCAATTCATAGTAATGAAGGTAATAAAGTAATAAATTGTACCGACAAGCGCCGGCCGCGGTAGCCGCGGGGACTGAGGCGCTCCAGTCACGGTCTGCACGGCCACTACGGTCGGGGGTTCGAATCCCCCTCGGGCATGGATATTTGTGCTGTCCTTAGTATACGGTAGTTTGTAAGTTTAGGGACTGATGACCCCGTAGTTAAGTCCCATAAGCTTAAACATTTGAACATTTTGTATCGACAAGCCTGTTGCGGCAATTATGGTGCATGAAAGGCGGAAACTTACGGAGCGACAAACTTATTCCCTTTCATCAATTTGCAGGGCTTCTCAGCTGGAATTTTAGTAAATGTCTCGAATCAAGTGTGACGTTTGTTGCAAGACAATAAATGCACTTTCTCACGATAGTGGTTGAATGAAGTCTGGTTATTCATACACCGCGCGCAGCATTTCTTAGCTACACACACGCGCATTATACACCTGCACGAAATTACTAAAATATGCCTCCCGTCAGATACAAATTCTGAACTTTACCCAGCCCAGGAGAGCTCAAACTCCTAGTTTTTGTAAACTGATTCCCATAAGAGTAAGGGTCTAGATGTGCCAACGCACTGATAAAAGGATCATTGCCAGTCATTGGCATACTGCGTACATTCATATATTTATATGTGAAGCCCCTCCTGAACCAATCCGATTCGATTTCTGTAGATTTTTCCATTTATTCGATGCAGTTTACGATAAAGTAACGCCAAATGGAAACGAGGCAGATAAAAATAACCGTTTATTAAATAATGAGTTATCTATTAAAATATTCCACTGTCAGACAAGCCAGGTTGGAAAAACTGTTAGGTGGCTTACAGAATCTTAAGTACCGAGGCAGTTCACACTTCTCTTTGGAAGCAAATAGAGTCACTAATGCCTTTTCTCAGGATTCCAACAATTTGGAAATTTCCAAGTGGAAACGTCGAGACTGACTGGATAATTCCAAATGCTTTTAACATTTCAAATAAATCCAACGGCAAAGTTGAAACTTTATGCGGGATCGGGATTCGAACCCGGATTTCCAGCTTCGGACGAGCGGTAGCCCTAACCAATTAGGCTATCCAGGCACGCTTCCCCTCCAACCCAAATGCTCAAGTTTCAGCAGTTACGACTGTAGTGCCCCTTGACCATTAGTTCCACTTGCTCGCAGTTTCCACTGGATACCTGCGAGGGATCGATCGTATTAATGTGTCCGCAGTGAAACTGTATGTCTGTTTCTGGCACATTTAAGATTATTGATATGGGGTGTTTCTGTAGAACATATCCCAAAAGATCGGAAGTCTAAACGTGTAACACCTAAATATTCAAATAGACATAGGCTATATACAAGACGAAGTAGAATTTTTTGTTAGAATTAACTGTGGGAAAGCAATGGTGAATCCAAGATTTTGGTCTACGAGGCTCAACCCAAATTCAACACATTTAATTTGTTTCGCAAAATGAATTACTTCTCCTTCATTACATTTCGAACTTCAGTTACTGCGTTGCTTTTACAGCAAAGAAGAAAATTATTTACGGTACAATGGGATGTGTTTAGGGTAATGCACTCCTGGCCATTAAAATTGTTACACCACGAAGATGACGTGATACAGAAGCGAAATTTAACAGACAGGAAGATGATGCTTCTCAGAGCATTCACACAAGCATGGCGCCGGTGGCGACACCAACGTGCTGACGTGAGGAAGCAGCAGTTGATCGGCGTTGCCTGCTGAAACTGTTGTGATGCCTCGTGTAAGGAGAAGTGCGTACCATCGCGTTTCCCACTTTGATAAAGGTCGGATTGTAGCCTATCGCGATTGCGGTTTATCGTATCACGACACTGCTGCTCGCGTTGGTCGCAATCCAATGACTGTTAGCAGAATATGGAATCGGTGCGTTCAGGAGAGCAATACTGAACGCCGTGCTGGATCCCAATGGCCTCGTATCACAATCAGTCGAAATGAGAGGCATCTTATCCACATGGCTGTCACAGATCGTGCAGCCACGTCTCTGTCGCTGAGACCAGATGAGGACGTTCGGAAGACAACCATCTGCACGAACAGTTAGACGACGTTTGCAGCAGCATGGACTATCCGTGCAGGCCATGGCAGCGGTTATACCCTTTAAGCTGCATCACAGACAGGACCGCTTGCGATGATGTACGCAACGACGAACCTGGGTGCACGAATGGCAAAACGTCATTTTTTCAGATGAATGCAGGTTCGGCCGTTATATTTCAGATGTGTTACGACCCGTGGCTCTACCATTCATTCGATCCCTGCGAAATCTTACATTTCAACAGGATAATGCACGACCGCACGTTGCAGGTCCCTTACGAGCCTTTCGGGTCCAGAAAAATGTTCGACTGCTGCCCTGGCTAGCACATTCTCCAGATCTCTCACCAATTGAAAACGTCTGGTCAATGGTGGCCGAGAAACTGGCTCTTCACAATACGCCAGTCACTACTGTTGATGAACTGTGGTATCGTGTTGAAGCTGCATGGGCATCTGTACCTGTACACGCCATCCAGACACTGACTCAATGCCCAGGTGTATTAAACCGTTACGGCCAGAGGTGATTGTTCTGGATGCTGATGTCAGGATCTATGCACCTAAACTGCGTGAAAATGTAATCACATGCCAGTTCTGGTATATTTCTCCAATGAATAACCGTTTATCATCTGCGTTTCTTCATTGTGTAGCAATTTTGACGGCCAGTAGTGTACTACGGAATACAAACCAGATGGAGATTTTTAATCCTAAACATTGGAATACTGTATTTTTACCACTAACAGATAAAAACATTTTAATTGTAAACTGAAGTACATCAAGAACCAGCCATTACGTGAGTAACAGACTTCGATGTACAAATATATTTGTTAAGAAGCCGTGGTTAATTGTGGTTTTAGGGCGCACAACTGCTGAGGTCATTAGCGCCCAACACTGCCCATAGTAAAATCGAACCGGGGTTATAACTTAAATGGCTTTCGCCATATTTGCACTTTGTATAAAAAGTGAAACACTGTTAGCAGAATGCGATCATCAGCTACAATATCAGACATTTTAAGTGGCAAACACAGATCATGACGGAGACGATTGAAAAACGGACATTGCACTAAAAGGTAGTACACAGTAAAAGGTTCATCACAGTGCTCACATAAGGGAGCAGGACCACCAAGAAGTAAATACTGGTGGCTACAACCGGGCCAGGACAATCTCTTCTCGACGAGAGGGTCGAGATGACGTTGACCCAAGATCAGGCACAGGTTTAATGGCCCGCAATTTGTACCCTGACAGGGATGACCAATGTAAAAACCAACGGGAGATGATACGCCGGGACACACCAGCCCGAAGGTCATCAGAGCTAGTAGAAAAGGTAGAAAGCCAAGGAAGGAGAACTGCCTCTTGGCAGCCGTATGCGCAGACTCATTCCCCAACACTCCTACGTGGCCAGGGACCCAAAGAAACATCATAGTAGTTCTGCTCGCTGAAAGAGGTCAGGCAATTGCGGATGCTTTGTACCAGGGGATGGACAGGATATCGCGTGCGAAGCCTCAGAGCATTCAGAGAGTCCGAGCAAATGACAGTCTTATTGAGCGAGTTTCGCCGTATTGGGTGGCTTGATATAATGCATACAGCTCAGCTGTAAAAATGGAACGCCACTCAGGAATACGATATTTAAAAGAGACGTTGCCAAGTACAAAGGCACACACAACACCCTGGTCTGTCTTTGAGCCAGCAGTGTAGATGAACAAATTGTCAGTAAATTTGAACCAGAGTGCGAGAATTTCCTCCGGTAAACGAAACTGAAATCCTTTGGAAAAGAATGAAGGTCCAAGTTAATACGGACTTCGGGGCTTAGCCACGGTGGAGATGTGCTCTCTCCAATCGAGAAAGTAGCGGGCATTGTAACGCCGAGCTGGCCATGTAACGAACGAAAGCGTACTCCCGGCGGTAGCAGAGCAGACGGGCGCAAGGCGAAGAGACTGTCAAGTGAATCGTTAAAGAAAACTGCGTACGTTGGGTGTCCTCGCATGGATGACAAACGGCTAGCGTAACGGCTGAACAGGAGTTCCCGACGGTGAGCGGCCTCGGCATAGAGGCTCAACGAGGCTAGTGTAAAAACCTCCCGTCGCCAGACGGATCCCTTGGTGGTGGATTGTGTTAAGGCGGCGGAATATGGACGGTCGAGCCGAAGAATCACGGCCACTACGGTCGGGGGTTCGAATCCCCCCTCTGGGCATGGATATTTGTGCCGTCCTTAGTTGTAGGTAGTTCATAAGTAGTTTGGAAGTTTAGGGACTGATGACCCCGTAGTTAGGTCCCTTAAGCTTAACAAACATTTAAACATTTTTGAGCCGAAGAATAAACGATGCTACCATAGTCCAGTTTGGACCCAACTCTGGTGCGATACAGATGGAGGAGAGTAGACCGATCAGCTCCCCACGAGGTGCCACTTAACACCCGCAGCACATTGAGAGAGCGGGTACAGCGAGCTGCCAAACGGGATATGTGGGGAGACCAACTTAACTTCCTGTCGAAAACAAGTCCCAAGAACGTCGTGGTCTCCACAAATGGAAGTACTATGGGGCCCTGACGAAGGGACGGGGGAAGGAACTCTGCGCCGCCAGAAGTCCATGCAGACTTGTCAGCCGAGAACCGAAAGGTAAGTGTCCATACTCCACGTGTGGAGAGCGTCTAGGCACCGTTGAAGGCGCCGCTCCAGGAGACCCGTTTGCTCAGAGCTGTTGTACATCGCGAAGTCGTCGACAAAGAGGGACGCCGAAGAAGCCGTGTCTTCGATACCTTTCACCGCAAACATAGCAAAACGCCGCCGCAACCACAAGTAAAATTTAATAAGCCCAAATTGTACACTTATTTCTCCTCCGTTTTTAAACAGTTATCTTCTTTCTTACACGACTGCATCTGGCCAACCTAAAGAGATGGGTATAGAGAGGGAGTGAGGAAATGGACGAACAGATGGTGAAGAGGAAATGTGTACGAAAGGTGCACAGACTTCGGGGAAAATATATATATCCGGCCATTGTAGGGTTTGGTTGGTGAGGTGTTTAAAGGGGACTAAACTACCGGGTCATCAGTTCCCTGTTCCCAGCTAAGATATCACAGGGTTTCGTGTATCTTTAAAAATAAGCACCCTGCAACCAGTACACAAGACATACAGTGTTGGTCATAATTACAACATAAAAGAAAAAGGAACCACAATAGAGGTGGAACAAATAATCAACTATATTTAAAACCACAGCAGATGTTGGCTGGCTGATCACTAGAATAATAATGGATGAGCCAGCCATTCTGCACATACTACAACTGCCAGTCGGAAAGAGGACTGACAAGACAAAAGTGACAACAGATGAAAACTATAAGCGGTGTATGTCTGAAGATCAGGCATATGAACCCACCATTAAAGCTTATGATAAAATCCAGCTGCGCGAATGAAACCTAAAACAGTCAGCCATGGAGGCGTCGTCAGCTAAAATCGAAGAAAGCGCAGTAGGCAGGTTAAAAGATCGCCGCAATGCAACTAAAAGTGGACAGTCCACCAAGATGTGGACCTCAATCAGCAGAGCGCCACAACGGCAGTTTGGCGGGTCCTCTCGACGTAAGAGGTGGCCGTGCGTGAGCCATGTATGGCCTATACCCCGGCGTCAGAGGATGACTGAGTCCCTTCGAGATGGCCTAAGAGACGTTTTCCAAGCTGCTGTCGAAGACTTGATCGCACGGAGCTTGTTGGGCGTGCTCAATGTCAACCGTTCTCATTGTAGGGTTTCGCAGCTAGTTTGTACAGAAAGGTTTTCGTGTACCTATTTCGTAGTAATATTCCGGACGTGTGTGTATTCTGGTAATTGTTCCCGAGCCGGCGCCCTCGTTTGAACGCGTAATAGTCAAACAGGCGGCGGGCAGCGCCGGAATTAGCGGTGTCAGGTTAGCCCGCGGCGGGAAAGGTCGCCGTGCTGGGGCTGTGAATATTTCAGGCGCCGCACTTCATTAGCTCGTCCAAACGGCGCACGCGGTGCAGACGCGGCTACAGCAGCAGCTCCAGATCCGTGTATCTGCGCGCCCCGGCGAACATCAAAGCCGCGGCGCTGGCGCCACCACCGACTTAAAGCGGACCGCGCCAACACCTCCAGCGCCGCATACCAATGTAAGCAAATAGCCAGCACTCCGTCTGAATCCTGTCACTGCAGGCGCCGGGTACACTGTTTTCCAGTGTCAATATAGGACGGAAAAAGAGAGAATCTGACGTTTACATACCTGCCAACTTTCAAAACGTAAAAAAAACAGGAGATCCAGTTTAAAAAATCGGGAGAGATTCTTCGAAAAATCGGGAGAGATTCTTCGAAAAATCGGGAGAGATTCTTCGAAAAATCGGGAGAGATTCTTCGAAAAATCGGGAGAGATTCTTCGAAAAATCGGGAGAGATTCTTCGAAAAATCGGGAGAGATTCTTCGAAAAATCGGGAGAGATTCTTCGAAAAATCGGGAGAGATTCTTCGAAAAATCGGGAGAGATTCTTCGAAAAATCGGGAGAGATTCTTCGAAAAATCGGGAGAGATTCTTCGAAAAATCGGGAGATGCGCTCTATCAAAAAGAGCGGCGCACTTTACTATAAACATTAACGTAACTGATTTTAGCCTTTTCCTATCATCTCGCAATTGTAAATAATGGCTACAAAAACACTTGCATTAACGCAAATGTTGATTACATCCTTATTTGTAGCTAGTCCATGTAGTGATTGAGTTTTTGATTAAAACAAAAAAGTTCACGGCTGTATCTTTTCTGCTATACTGCTACCTCTGAACATTTTATGAAACAATTGACCCAATGGTCATCACATTTAATTGGTAAAGTGTACTCTAAAATTTAAAAAAATTAAATAAGCACTCCGCATGTATCACATGATCACTGTCACTTTCCTCAGCAATTTCAGTGTTTCACTGTTACACAGTTTTCATTTTCTTTGCATGCATTACGGTACTTGGCATTTTCCACCAACTGATGTGGAAATATCACATCAAGGAGGAATACAACATACAAACAAAGTTCTGAATACTGCTTAAAAAGTGATTATATTTCTTGCCGTACTGGAACACTTACCACTGAACTGAAATCCCTTATCACGTAAAATAGTTGTTTACATGATATTTGCTCTTTCTGCAATTCGCGAACGAAACTGATGCTCTTAACTATCCCCTCAAAAGATTTTCATCGATCAAAAAGCCACTGAAGTGATTTCACTTATGTACTGTAAGAAAAGATCACGTCCAAAAAGTGCACATCGAAACTCGATATGTTTATTTGCAAAAATATGGCAAGAGCAGAAATAATCATTATAAACTCCTAATTTCTATGAATTTCGATACGTATTTAAACTGGTAAATGAACAAGGACTTTTGACCATTAGCCAATAAACAAATCATGGGTTTCAGGATAAGAGCTAAAAATCGGGAGAAATAATGGCAAAATCAGGAGGCGGTAGAAAAAGTGAAAAATCAGGAGACTCCTGCCTAAATCGGGAAAGTTGGCAGGTATACGTTTATACACTGGAGACTGTTACACTGGCAAGGAGACAACATGGCTACCTCCCTTCGACCATAGATACTGCTAGACTGGGTATGGCATCGTTTTCATGGCACAAACATCTCTGCAGCCAAAACATTGTTTTGCCAACAGTCACGTGGTAGTGTATACAGCTTTGCCTCGGATTATACAGAGCTTTTTGTGATGGAAAGTGACATTAAATTTCAAATGAAAGTATTATTACTTTAAAATGGTGGCATTTCTTGAAAACTGGCGAGTCGTTTATCATATCTGGATAATGTTTGCCAACAGTCACGTGGTCATATGTTTGAACCTCGCCATGTTCATAGTTACTCTGTTTGTCCGGTCTGTTAGTATCTATGGTCGAAGCTACCTCCACACGCAAAATTACAGGCACGTATCACTGATGTCGGCTTGCAGCACATTTTATAACACACACTTTCTTCAAACCATTACGAACTACCTCCAACACGACGACCTATACTAGCATACCTGCCAACTTTTGAAAAGGACTATCAGTAAAACTCACGTGCCGCAAAAATTCTGGACAAATTCCAAATAGTCCCAGTTGACGAAAATAATGTTTTATCAGGGTTACAAAAAACAATGAAATCGTATCTACTTACGGAATCCACGTTAAATAGCAGTAGGCACGGTGAATATTGGTTTCGAGCATACAAAACAGGACACTCTTGATAAATTAAGCAGATAGAATATAGCTGAAAAAGGTTTTACACAGTAAAACGTGTTTAAAATAACAGAGGCAAGAAATCATAACTGACACTCCAAATGATATGCTAGTTCTATTATTGTCTCATTTTCTCTTTCATAAAAGAGAAACTTTACCAAGAAAAAACGAATGGAAGAAAATTGTGCATCTTTAATTTTGTCTCACCTTGAGTGCTAACGTAATGATGTAGTCACAGGCGGTACGTAAATAAGTACTTTCTCATTGATGAAATGTTCAAATGTTTGTATAGTTTATGGGACTTAACTACGGGGTCATCAGTCCCTAAACTTACAAACTACTTATGAACTAGGTAACACTAAGGACGGCACAAATATCCATGCCCGAGGGGGGATTCGAACCCCCGACCGCAGTGGCCGTGCAGACCGTGACTGGAGCGCCTCAGTCCCCTCGGCCACCGCGGCCGGCTGATGAAAAATGGTATTTATCTGTACCCTGGAAACCGATAAGTATGTTCTAGGTCTGAATGCCAATAACTAAAATTCATCATTACTTTGAATTTGCAGAGCAGAGCCCGTCGACACCTGAGAGTCACATAAAACTTGAACTGTTATCCGCCTTTAAATTCAATTCCAATGGCGTCACGGACATCAGAGTTAAAAGTACCAATCATATCTATGAATCAATTATCAGCTATCGCCTACGTATCTTCGACCCACGCAAACAATCGATTGTATATAAGTGGTGTGATTATCGAATGTTAACGTTTCAATTTTTTGTGCGTCAAGTCTAACACCGACCATCCGTAAAATGATGCAATTTCCGTAAATTTTACGGATAAACCGTAAAAGTTGGCAGGTATGCACTAGTCAATACGGATTCACCAAGTATCTTTCTTTTGCAACACGGCCAGCTGTTTACTCACATGAAGTGATGTGTGCTATCGAGAAGGGATCCAAAGTCTATTCCACATTTCTAAGATTTCCCGAAGGCTTTTGACACCACCTTACAAGCGTTTTGTAATAAAATTGCGTACTTACTGAGTGTCGCTACCGTTGAGCGATTGCAGTCGCTATTTCCAGTCATAAAATGTCAAGCATAAATTGAAGATGACGCCTGCCACAGTACGGGTGTAAATGGGAGGAAATGTTTTATATCTGTGGAGATGACACCACCATTAAGGACTTCAGAATGTGCTCAATGTTCAAATGTTCAAATGTTTGTTAAGCTTAAGTGCCTTAACTGCGGGGTCATCAGTCCCTAAACCTACAAACTACTTATGAACTAGCTTATACTAAAGACGACACAAACCTCCATGCCTGAGGAGGCATTCAAACCCCCGACCGTAGTGGCCGTGTAGATACTGGCGCGCCGCAGACCACTGCCACCGCGGCCGGCCAGAATGGGCTCAAGCCAGCCCAAAACTAGTTGTCAATTATTAAATTTTGCAACTTTGGCTGCTGAAATACTTAAAAGAAAGAAGTCCCTGTTCTGACAACCCAGCGTGCTGTAATTTCTTAATCTTTTCTTGAACCAATGTTTTTGTAAGTTTTTAACTTAAATGTTATCGAAGGGGCACTGACCAAAGCCGTGCACGTGAGTTTATATTCAGTTTTTAGCAACAAGTAGCTTTATGTTTTGTAACCAACATCGAAAGGAACATGATTAGTTTAATTATTGGCGAATCCAACCCTATTTCTACATAATTGGCAATCATCTTTTCGATACGATGCGACTGGAATGGATATCGGCAACAGCAAGCTAATTCCAGTAAACCATTCCCGACCACTGACTTATACCCTAGACTTCTGAAGTTCATCGGATCGTTTCAGGGTTAACATATACTAGGTAAAACCACGGCGTTGCCTGGGTATCAATATATTCCACCTTCTGTCAGTACTCTCCCGCCCCCTCCTCCCTCCTCCTTCCCCCCCCCCCCCACACACACACACAAAATATCCAATCCTCCCTCTGTGTGTCTCGCTATGTCCATGTCTTCCTCTCCCAACCTGCCCATCTCCTGCCCCCCCCCCCCCCCCCCAAACACTGCATTCCCCGCTTCATCTCCTCGCTAATCCATGGACTGGACTCGCATACGTTAACTTACGTGGTAGTGGGTGAAACGTTAACTTTATTAAAAGATACCATACATTACCATGCGCCAACTTGCTTTTTATAAAAAGAAAAAATGCATAGATGACCGAACTTTCGAATAATAAAATTGTGTGAAATATTTTAAGGTAATCTGATGTGTTTGTGGTCAAGTGTATAAAACTTCAAGGTCGAAATAAGAGTGTAGATTTGTATAAATTGCCAACGGAACACAAAGGAACTCATTTGTATATAAAAAAGATTAAAAACCGGTATTCAATTTGTGTTCGCGTAGTAATACACTTAAGAGCCAAAGAAATCGGCACACCTGCCTCATGTCATGCAAGTCTCCGCGAACAAAACGCGGCATACACTAGCTAATTGGGTAGCATCGATCGTGCGAGACAGCTTGCCCTTTTCTCTCATGACATCTGGCGTGCTATGGATGAAGGGCAACAGGCAGATTCTACAGGCGTTTCACACAGTACCGCACTGCAGACTGCTAACGAATGTACAAGCACATCAACTAGGTTCCCAAATATGTGAGTGGCTCTAAAATTACTCTAGTTAATAGAACCAAATACGTTGTCCTCGACGACGAGTGTTAGAGACTAGGGTATCCTCAGGAGTGCCCCAGGGAAGTGATACGACCGATATTGTGTATTTATATACAATCTGCGACTGTTTGCTGATGCTGTAGTGTACAAGAGGGTGTCGACTTTGAATGGCTGTAGTAGGATGCAGGATAACTTGTACCAAATTTCTAGGTCCTGTGAGGAATGGCAACTAGAGCTAGAAGTAGAAAAATGTAAGACTATGCAGATGAGTAGGAAAAACCATCCCGTAATGTTCGAATACAGCATTAGTAGACTGCAGCTTGACAGAGTTGCGTCAGTTAAATATGTAGGCGTAACGCTGCACAGCGATATGAAATGGAACGAGCATATCAGGACAGACGTAGGGAAGACTTCGGTTTATTGGGAGAATTTTGGGCAGGTGTGATTCGCCTGTAAAGGAGACCGCATATAAAATGCTTATGCGACCCTGTCTTTAATATTGCTGAAATATTTGCAAACCCCACAAGGTCAGTTTAAAAGAAGAAAGAAGCAATTTAGAGTCGAGCTGCTTGTTTTGTTTCTGGTAGTTTAGGTCAATGCGTGTTACTAAGATGCTTCGGGAACTGAAATGGGAGTCGCTGGGGGAGAAAGCGGCGTTAGTTTCCAAAAACACTATAGATGGCCGGAATTGGAAGCTGACTGCAGAACGATTCTACTGCCGACATACGTTTCGCGTAAAAACCACGAAAGTGACATCAGGAAGTACGGCTCGCGCAGATGGATACAAGCATTCATGTTTCCCTCATTCTATATGGGAGGGAACAAGATGGCAAATAACTAGCTAATATTGGTAATACCCTCCGCCACGCACCATTGGGTGCATTTAACAAAATTTCAAATGAAACTGCTTATAAACTTACACTGAAGACAATATGAACATCCACGCCCGAGGTAGGATTGGACCCTCCGACGGGAAACGGCCTCACGCATCGGAGCATAGCGCCTCAATGCGCTCGGCCACTCCGCTGCGGCTTGGGTGGATTGCGGATTATGTATGTACATGGAGTATGTATGTACATGTAGTGCTGGAGGGAACAGACACCCTGCACCATGCTCGATGCGCCGATTACGCCACCACGTTCAATTCTCTAATCATAAGCTCCTATGGTAGCAGCAGTAACCTATATATCGTCAGCACTAAACACCTGTTGTCACAGGCGTTCGCGGCACAGTGCCGTCTTCTGTTTACATATCTTAACATACGCCTGACTATTCCGGTTTCTTTGGCTCTTTCGTGTAGAAACCAGTTGGAAAGTACGAAAAATATTTAAGGGGGGTTGAACGTCAAGCGGGCCGACTTTAAGAAGGAGACGCACGATAGGAAATTAATTTCCACTGTATATACTTTTACAAATAAATTCACAAAACTATCAACATGACCGGGAAAGATACATGATTCACACAGCAGTGTTCTAAAATTTATATTTAGATTTGAAGATTCATTTTTCCACATAGTATTGGCTGCATTTTTTGTTATAGGTACACTTTTCTTCATACGTTGAATTCTTCGATGATTTTTGCACAGCTTACAACCCATACTTACAGATGTTGGGAACATTAGAACTTAATTTATGAAGAATGAACGAGTTGTTACTTTTTAAATTTTACTTTCATAAAAAACTCAAATTTTATAAATTTTCACTACAGTTTACAGTATATTTTCAAAATTATAGTTTCATACATCTGCAAGTATTGTGCAAAATTCAGCAAACAATCTCTTACCTGTGAAGAAAAGTGTACGTATAGCAACAAGTGCAGCCAATAGTAAGCGAAAAAATGGTGATTTTTCACATGAAAAAATTATTTTGTCATGTTTTAGAACTTCCACAGCTATGTGTGTGAACCCTGAATCCTTCCCGGTCATGCTGACAAAGTTTTCTGAATTTATTTTTAAAAGTATAGACAGTGTAAATTACAATGTTATGTCGTGCCTCTCCTCCAATCGGCCCGCTTGACGTCTTACCCCCTTAAAAGAAGACTGCAATAAATAGCTAGTATGGTACCCGAGGGAGTTTTAGATGGTAGGAGATGAGGGATTGGAGTATCAGACCAGTCACTGAGGACGATGAGTAAGTGTCACCATTAGATGCAGACCATGACAAGCGAGGAAATGCTGCTTGTCCGCATCAGTCCAGTCGCAATACAGACTGAAAAACGCCTCCCTGCCGATGACACGGAGTAACACAGACCAATTAACTTTCTAATAAAGGCCTGTGTTATTCCGCGTTCGAGTCAATAGAGATTCAATATCCTGTTCTGGAGTGCCGTGATATTGACGGTGGAAGTAATTAAGGGGATTGGCCGAGTCCGGCGAGGAAATTAGCTGTGTCAACGGAAATCGCAAAATGCACGAGGGTTGTGGAAGGCGGCGTCGGAGGCAAGTCCTGAGCGGGGAAAGTCTGCGTAGGCGGCCGCCGGCGAGGGGGGAGGAGGCAGCGAGCACAGAACACAGAGATACATACACCGCCTGCATCAGCGTACGATGGCAGTAGACACAGAGTTGGCCTGGTAAATGCGTCGTTCCTCAAATGGCGCTCGCCTCAACCACATTGTCTTTTGAACTCCGTTGGACAGGAAAATATTACCAAATATATCACGCAGACGCGAATACTGAAGGAATGAGAGAGTTCCTAGCAAGTACAATACGTATTCTGTTTGTATAAAAATAATTTATATGAAATTAAAATTACGACATGAAAAAGTCGCCTGACACTATTTTGGGGGTCAGAAAATTTTCGTCAGCGAGAAAGTT
Source organism: Locusta migratoria (assembly GCA_026315105.1). Classification (NCBI taxonomy): domain Eukaryota; kingdom Metazoa; phylum Arthropoda; class Insecta; order Orthoptera; family Acrididae; genus Locusta; species Locusta migratoria. The sequence continues at coordinate 149,038,885 of CM048751.1, read as the reverse complement.
GTAGATAATGAAATGAATTTATTTAAAAAACTTTATAGCTGCCCTAATTTTATTACAAATTTGTATATAATAGCAGTGGAACCTTTGAAATTCTACTCTTTACTTTCAGCGAGCTTGTCCACTAGCGAGCACAGGTTCTGTTGCTCACTCACCTTGTGCTTTGTGACCAATTTCGTTAATCATTTTTTTTTATGTGGGATACAATTTTCGGTATTAATTATGACAATACTTAATTTTATTACTAACTAGCTAAAATCGCACCTGTTTTGTACGGTTAATCTTTAAAGTTCTTTAACTCGAGAACTGTAAAACTTATCGTTATGAGATTTTTTTTCTTTTCAATTTCTACGTTATAGCTCTGGGATCAACGTAAGTTATATTAAATGTCAATAAGAGTGAGAAATAATTGAAATAAGAATAATAACATAGAATGGTTTACCACTTCCGCACTTTCGTGACCTCTAGCTTAAACTATGAGACCTGCGCCAAAGTGCATAGTATAGAATTTTAGAACTCTAAGGGCGCGAGATCTTATGCCTAACTTTTACACATCTCTCACTATCACTATATCTGTAGTCTGAAGCCGTCTGGCGCCAACGCTATATAAGAGAAATATGAAATGTGAATTAGTCGTAAAAGACACATTGTCTCGGGTATTTTATTTATTTTAGATATTTTTGAGTTCTACAATTCTATACTATGTACACTGGCCTAGCTCATAGTTTTACGGTTATTCTTATTTTGTCTCAGAAGTTCCTATTGACAAATACAAGCCTACGTTTATCCCAGGGTTCTAAACAAGAAACAAAGAAACCGCATGGCGATACTTTCAGTACGCCTCGAGTTATGAAAGGTTAAAGGGACAGATGACAAATTTGCTTCTATTTCATGTAACAGTATGATTTGCTATCCCTAGCAGAAATTTGTAATTATGTGTTAGGTACTAACAAGATATTTTCGCATTCGGAAGAGAAAGTTGGTGAAAGAAATTACACGAATAGATCTCGCGGTAACGAGTAACTCCTTTCTTTTAATGATTTCCATTCTAACTCTTATTTCCGTGACATTCCCCTCCACCCCACATCGCGATAATACAAAACGAGCTGCCCTTCTCTGTACTTTCTCTAAATCGTCTGTGAATCCCACTTGGTGGGGATCCCACAATTTACAGCAATACTCCAAAACAGGACGCGCAAGTGTAATGTAGGCACCTCCTTTAGTACGACAGTTAATGTATGTGTTCTGGCAATGAAATGTACCCTTTGGTTCGCCATTCCTACGTCATTGTGTTATTTGCAATTGAGGTTGTTCGCAATTTTACTTCCTAGGTTTTAGTAGAATTTACGACCTTTAGATTTGACTGAGGTATCGTGTAAATGTTTCATTTCTTTTAGTGCTCATATGGGTTGCTTCACACTTTATAATTTAGGGTAAATTGCTGTCCTTCGCAGCATGCATATATTTTATCTAAATCGTTTTGCAGTTGCTTTTGATATTCTGTAGACTTAACAGAAAAATAACTTTCTTCCGCGAACAGTGTAAGCGCTACTCAGATTGACTCCTAAATCGTTTATAAAAAAATAAGGAATAGCTGGGACCCTATAACACTCGCCAGGGGAACGCCAGATATGAATTCTGTCAATTACAACTTACTGTGTCCTAAAAGGAAATCACGAATCCAATCTCACAATTATGGCGATATTCCATAAGCACGCAGTTTGATTAGAAGACTCTTGAGGTACAGTGTCAGAAGCCTTCCGGGAATCTAGAAAAACGGAATCTATTTGACATCCTTGTCGATGGCACTCATGTTAGTAAAGAGCTGGGTTTCACAAGAAGGATACTTTTTGAATCCGTATTGATATGGGTCAATAGGTCGTTCCTTTCGAGGTAGTTCATAGTATTTGAGGAAAGTATATGTTCTAAAATCTTGCTGCAAACCGACGTTAATGATGTAGGCCTCTGCGGATCAATCTTATTGCCGTTCTTGAATTTGGCGTGACCTGTGCAACTTTCCAGTCTTTGGGTACGGAACTTTCTCTCCGCGAGCGGTTGTATATGATAGCTAAGTAAGGGGCTATTGTATCAGCATATCCAAAGGAAACCAACTGGTATACAATCGGGGCCAGGAGACATTTGTTAAGTGATTAAAGTTGCCTTAATACTCCAGGGGTATAACGCTTGCTGGCAGCTGGTCTTGATACGAATTTTAGAGTATTTGCTTCGTGTTTAGTGAAGCAATCATTCCAGAATGAACACGTAGGACATTGCTAAGGCATGTCTCCAACATATGCATCTCACAGGAGTGCTAATTCCAGTGTTCGCAGGAAAACTTAAGTTTGTGAAGTACGAGGCGAGGTATTAGCGGAAGTTCTGAGGAAGGAACGTGAAACGTCCCTGGATAACTTCCTCGATAGAGAATTTTCCCGTGAAAGACAACGGTTCAACATTCGAAACCCGGTTCCGGTGCACAGTTTTAGTCTGCCATGAAGTTTCGTATCAGCACACATTCTGCTGCACAGTAGGTATATGGTTTATTAACACTTAACACGGATAATTTATTTAAATTTTATCTCATGGATTAATAACCGATAGAGGTCTGCGCGGATACGGATATCCGCTGATATATCTGCGGATGTCCGCAGTATTTCTTATTTTGCGGATGAAATGAGCAACGCGGATATCCGCGTGTTATATGCGGATAAAGAACGAGGTATCTGCCCAATACGTCTGTCGAAATGTTAGCTGAAAACGAAGCCTGTGGACATACTGAATCCCTGCATGGCCCAGGTAGAGCGAAGTCTTTTCATCCCCTGGCCACAGCGGACGTAACTGTACCAGAGGGACCTGCGCCTAATCCATTTGCGCGGCCGTGTCTTATCTGCGGTCTGTCAGGTGCTTTCTGGGTGGCAAACCGGCCCACTGCCCATGAGAGGTGCCATGCCAAATTTCCACTGCATGTAGTTAACGCATTGTAGTGACCGAGTGACAACGTCTATCATAGTGACTACAGTGACAGCTCTTTCTTATAATGAAGACATCAATGGATACCATATCTTGTAAACGGGAAAGAGGTGAATTTGAAATTAGTTAAAACGAACTTAAATCGTCAACTCTGAAAAGAATTGGATACGCATTTGATGGCAAGGAAAAGATCAACTGTATAATTGCCTGTTTCGCGTGTGAAAATTTTTTTTCCACTGGACACAAAAGTGGTACTTCAAATTTGCTGAAACATTCATGTGGCAGGACAAAGTAGCATAATTACTTATTTAAGTACCAAGACAGACGCAGAAGTTCAGCTAACTTTGAAGACAACCGCGACCGAAAAACTTATCAGCACTGTCTGCAAAGACATTTTACCGCTCGAAGTTAGGTGTATATCTCAGTTTCTCTACATGGTCAGTTTCTTATTGATGTGGGGGCATATCCCCTGAACTGTATCTTCAGTCATTTATGTCAATAACCGTCGCGAAAGTGCCAGAAATATGTTGGCAAAGTTTCATCGCAAACCAATTAACGGTACAGCCGCACATAAAATACGGACACAAAAATCATTCCTGTTTATGTATTAGATAAATGGTGACGCAAGTTTTAAAGTTACAGTAGCTTTTTGTATCAACTTTCATAATCAGATACGCTCCACAGTGAAAGTAACGTATTTAGGAAGGTGACATTGTCTTTTTTCTGACAGTTACTAGTTGGAAGTAGACGCCAGTTTTAACACTTTAAATATTAATAGTGTCACAACCTCTTGTGCGATAATATGGAGAAAAATTGTCCCTTTTGTAAAACTGAAAAAACCGTTTCTTTTTTTTTAATGTAAACATAGTAAGATCTCTATGCCGATCAGTTTTAACGACTTAAGAGGCCTGTATTAAACAGCTGACGCAGTGCTCCAACCGCACGGGCTCCGAAACGGTGTGGTGTATGGAGAGTGTCTTCTTTGACTGTAATAGCCTGCAGGATGCGAAGAATGGCAGCTAGCTTTCAATGTAGAAAAATGTAAGGTGATGCGCATGAGTAGAAAAAGCAATCCCATAATGTACGAATACACCATTAGTAGTGAGCTTCTTGATGCTGTCGCGTCGTTCAAATATTTAGGCGTAACATTACAGAGCGATATGAAATGGAACGAACATGTAAGGGCAGTTTTGAGTAAGGCAGACAGCCGACTTCGGTTTATTGGGAGAATTTTGGGAAGATGTACTTCGCCTGTAAAGGAGACCGAGTATAAAACGCTTGTACGGCCACGTCTTGAGTATTGCTCAAGTGTTTGGGACCCGCAGTAGATCAGTTTAAACGGAGACAGGCGGTTCAGAGACGAGCAGCTAGATTTGTTACCGGTAGGTTCGACCAATGCGAGAGTGTCACGGAAATGCTCCGGCAACTCAATTGGGGATCGCTAGAAGAAAGACTACGTTCTTTTCGTGAATTTCTGTTGAGTAAATTTAGAGGGCCGAAATTCGTAGCCGAGTGTAGTACGATCTTGCTGCCGCCTACTTACATTTCGCGTAAAGATCACAAAGACAAGAGAAATTAGGGCTCGTACAGAGGCATATAGGCATTCTTTTTTCCTCGTTCTATTTGTGAGTGGAATAGGAAAGGAAATGCCTAGTAGTGGTACAGTGTACCCTCCTCCACGCACCTTACGATGGATTGTGGAGTATGTATGTAGATGTAGATTGTGTCTGGAGCGCCAATGTTTTCCTGTTTGGAATAGCCTGTTTTGGAGTCTGTATAGAACAGTTACTGTGATTCGAGACTTCAAAAGAAGGTGTTACAGAAATGACAATTGTATCATTACGTACCATGCTTTTAAATACTGTTATCTGTTACTATTACCCATTCGAAACTATATCTGCGGGTGCGGATAACGAACTTTCGGCTGAGGATATGGACCTTGCGGATGTGGTGCGGATAACACTTTTGTCATCCGCGAAGACCCCTACCGATAGTTAAGAAGGCTGTAAACAGTATAGACGATGTTTGTTGGTGGTGGTGGTGAGCTGCGCGCAGAGCCGTGCTGCAGTGTAGAGCAACAGGTCGCAGGCGCCCTTGAAACGGCGCTTCGGGCCGACACGGCGGCCGCAGCGCAGCGCTGTGGTGGAAGACTCCGGTCTAGCAGGCTACCTGGCAGCGGCGGCGGCGGGTCAAGGACAGCCAGACAGCAGCCGCCTCACCGACCGCTGACTGCGAGGCGCCCGACCCACCGGGAACACGGCCTGCATGCGCCGCGCATCCTGCACACGCAGCCGGCTTAACCCTCACGCAGTGTCCAGTGGACAGAAAATTTTCTGTTTTGTACACCCCTGGTTTTGACACCTCTGATCTTACAAGGAAAGTACATGGGCTCGAACAAACATCTGTATGAACGTTTGGTTACGGAATCTACGTACACGTCAATGTGCTGGTGCGTGTCGTTTTTCTGCAAAGCTCTGCAACCATGCTCTAGATAGCACTAGATGTAATTGTAGACGCCATACGTAATGCAGGTATCTTAACTAAAAAAAGGAAAGGTAAAGCAGTCAACAATTCGAAGATTGGTTTGAACACCACAGTGCTTTACTAGGCATGGTCCTGTTTGGAGGTGGTATGCCGTTGCCTTCCTCCAACCTTCGAACTGACTTACCCAGCCAGTTTTGGGGTACCTACAGTTTATCGTGGGTTCCGAACCACGGTGCTACTCTATTTTTCACATGAGCAATACTGCCAGAGGTGAAAGAAGTGGAAAGTGACAAAAATCCTAGGACCTGGCGGGGATCGAACCCGCGACCTTTGGATTTGTAGTCTGGCACTACCACTGTGCAACCGAGGCGAATATCTTAACTATAACTTATGTAATAATCATCGTACATGTTCTCTAGCGTATTGTCATCAAAAGCCGTGATGATAGTTGCAACTTAAACCTTCTTCCCGGAAGACTGTTGGTATTCACTGCCACTGCTTTCATCGCCTCTTCCCGCACTTACCGTAGCACTACCGCTTGCAATAAGTTCGTCATTATCATCCCTATTAATTTAATACAAATAGACCTTGAGACGGATTTTCGTCTCTAATTTGTCATAGACAATGATAAATCAAGCATAGAATTAATATTTGTGATACGGCCGGAAATCGAACCCGGACCTCCATTCTAACTAGGCAGTCTTAACCGTTAGACCACCACATCACTAACGTTTAAGGCGCCTCGGAATAGTCTAAGTTCGATTTTCCTCCACGTCGCAGATTTGAATTCAGCTTCTGTGTTCCAAAGTAGTGGTATTGATCTTTGGAACACAGAAGCTGAATTAAAATCTGACGTGGAGGAAAATCGAACTTAGACTATTCCGAGGCGCCTTAAACGTTAGTGATGTGGTGGTCTATCGGTTAAGAAGACTGCCTAGCAAACAGAGGTCCGGGTTAGATTCCCGGCCGCAACACAAATTTTAATTCTATGCTTCAGATTTATCATCCCTATTATTATGTGTTAGTGTTACAACAGTATCTAACTTATGCTCATTTCTGTACCATAACATACGAGAAAGCATGCAAATGATTCATCATCTACACTAATTAGCAGGATTGATTAGCAATCGCCGCCCCATCTCACGCTTCACCACACAAATAACATCACAAAACGCAGCTTCGGAGGCACACTGCACCGTCCCTATTGGCGAACCGTCAGGTCAAAGTGCAATGCGGCATGGCACACGCAGAGGCCTCTAACGGACGACGGCAGAGTTTTGCAGATGCGGGAGTATCACTAGTGCAATAAGGGATCTTTATCGCATACGATATTGGTGTATATGTGTGTGTTCGAGCCCAAGTATTTCCTTGTTAGATGCAAACAGTCCACTGGGGTGGAACTTAGGTACGCAGTGTTGCTCTCTAGCGGCCAGCAAGACTTACTTAGGTTATTGGGCCGTATGAAAAAAATCGCACTGACGTTTTACGGTTCACTTTCTATATGTAGATTTGTAATTTTTTTGCAAACATTTAGGACAAAATGTAAATAAATTATAGTGATATGATTACGACTACTATTGTGATAGAATCTATGCACCTAACACGTAACCCTTTTAGGAAAGGAGAAATTTTGGTAGTGGCGGGTTCCAAACCACTGACTATGTGCTTTACAAACCAACGCGCTGCCCACTACACTACGGCGAACAGTTGCGAAATTCGTTATTTATTTTGTATTAATGGCATGCTATTGAGGCATTTTTAGACACTAGATTACAAAGAACGACGTTTTTGTCAATTCTTCAGTACGCAGTTGCTTTCACTTAACTTTTAAGTTACAATAAGAAAATTAAATACGCTACGCAAGATGGCGTCTCTCGGGGAGAGTTCTGGGCAGGGAATGTCACGTGACATCTGCGAACGGCTAGTTTTCGTAAAATCAATGGACGGTGTCAAATCGGCATTGTTTTTGCAAATATTTCTCCAACGATACGAGATATGAAAAAACAGCAAATATGTAGAGAATTTACTCTTCTATAAATTCTGTTATTCAATTTCCGTGTCAGATGAGCGGTTTATATGTAATTAAAATATTACAAATGACTTTTTGAGTGTTAGTTTTAGTCCGAAATATTTGAAAGAGCCAGGTTCTGGTCTCCGATGGCCTACAAGTATGTCTTATAAAATTTGGCGCTGATCGCTTGAACGGTTCGACTTAAAAAGTGGGAACACGTTACAGACACCCCAAAATCACCGTTTTTGCAAATATCTCTGAAACGATGCGAGATATGGAAAAAATATAAGACAGCAAAGATGTAGAGGATTTTCTGATCTACAGATTCATGTATTCTGTTTCCGTCTCAGATGAACAGTGAAGGCGTTATTTTCATTTAAATTTCGAGCTGTCAAAAGACTATCGAAAAGGCCCTCTTAATGCTACTACCGTAATCTAAAGTGGGCCAAAAGAGCACATTCTCCAGAGAAGATTCTCAGAGCAAAAGAACGTCTTCTGAGTAAGTTCTCAATTTCGTATGAATGAAAACTTCTAAGCACATGCTCTGATCAGTTAAGTTCATTCTCCCTAACTCCTAAGTTCCCCGCGTATCATGTTCAGCACAGAACAGCTGTTCAATCGTATTTCTTTAACTAGCCCAATCAGACAAATTAAGTGTACAAATATGGAGTAGGCATCTGTTCAGGAAGAATTGAAATATGTTCAGATAGTTTGTTGTAAAGGAGCTTTTTAAAATTAAATGTGACTTTTTCACGAAAATTTATTCTTCTTGCGATGAGACAAAATGTTCGTCACGCGAGAAATTAGTTGGGTTAGCACAATTTGCGAACGAAATTTTCAGAATACACCACACATTCATCTGTTTTGACGTGTAATACTGCCAGAGCTGTCTAACATGAGATACTTGTTAAATATGACACCCAATGGTCTGATCATAACACTTAATCCAAGCGATTTTGTTGCAAGAAACAGGCTGCTAAGTATGTAATCGGTTATTTCCCTCTTGTATCTACTTCTAAAATAACAAAAGTTAATATTACGAAGGCAGAAAACGCATTTTAAATAGGCCAACCGGTATGGATAGAAACAATACTTCAGTAAGCATACCTGGTATTGCAGCAAAATTTATTTTGTGAACCACTCACTACGGCGACGTGAATTTTTCCTTTACGTTGACGTTCCTACACCTGGAAAATAAATATCGTTTGCCGATGCCATAGTAATTTTGTCAGAGACTGCAGAGGATATGGAAGAGCAACTGAATGGACCATACAATGAAAGGAAGATATAAGATGAACATTAACAAGAGTAAAACGAGGGTAAAGGAATGCAGCATCAGAAAATCAGTGGATGCTGAAGGAATTGTATTAGGTAATGAGACAAAAGTTGATGAATTTTGTTATTTGCGTTGCAAAATAACTTCAGATGGTCTAAGTATAGCAGATATAAAATGCAGAATGACTATAGAAAGAAAAGCGTTTCTAAAGAAGTGAAACTTGTAAACATCCAATATTAATTTAAATGTTAGGAAGTCCTTTCTGGAAGCGTTTGTCTTTAGTGTAGCTTTGTATGGGAGTGAACCATGGGCATAAGGAGTTCAGACAAAAAGATGATAGAAGCTTTTGAAATATGGTGCTACAGGAGAATGATTAAATGGGTAGATCACAGAACTAATGAGGAGCTTAACCGAATTGGGAGGAGTTTCTGGCATATCCTGACTAAGAGAAGGGATAGATTGGTGGGACACATTCTAAGATATCAAGGAATCGTCAACTTAGCATCAGAAGGAAGTGTTTGGGGTAAAAATCGTAGAGGTAGACCGAGGGACGAATAAAGTAAACAAATTCAAAATTATGTAGGTTGTCGAACGTATTCTCAGGTGAGACAGGACAGGGTAGCTGCAACACACCAATCTGCGGACTGGAGACCACAACATTGAGAAACCTACATTAGTGACGAATGAATTGCACCCCGTTTTCATTAATTAGAAAAGTCACACCCATGTATTGACTCGTTCCTTATGTACTTTGACATTCTGCAGCGACAGTGGCGGAGGATTGAGGTTTACACTATAATTCGTGAAAACGGTGCTATTTACTATGAATATTCACAGGTATGCTATAAAAGATTCGTGTTATCGAAAATTGAGAGTACCAGTCGTCAAGCTCAATTTATTTTCATCCGATGTTGTTGTCTTCAGTCCGGATACTGGTGTGATGCAGCTCTCCACAATACCCTATCCTGTGGAAGGCCCTTCAACTCCACATAAGAACGGCAACCTACATCTGTCAATCTGCTTACTGCATCCATCTGTCTTCCTCTGCGGTATTTACCCCAAACTTCCCTCCAATGGTAAATTCACGATCCCTTGATGTCTAAGAAAGTGTCCTACCAATCGTTCCCTTTTAGTCAAGGTATGCCAGAAATGGCTTTTCTCCCCAATTCTGTTCAGTACCTCAGTTAACGCGATCCACCCACTTAATCTTCAGCATTCTGTAGCACCACATTTCAAAAGCCTCTATCCTCTTCCTGTCCGCACAGTTTATCGTCCATGTTCCACCCCGTACAAAGCAACACTCCACACAAGTGGCTTCAGAAAGGACTTCCTTAGGCTTAAATATTCAATGTTAAATTTCTTTTTCTAGAACGGTTTCCTACCCATTGCCATTCTGCATTTTATGTCCTCTGAACTGCGATCATCATTTGTTATTTTACTGCCCAAGTAACAAAACTAATCTACCTCCTTTATTGTTTCGTTACCTGATCTAATTCCTTCAGCATCACCTGATTTTCTTAGACTGCACTCCATTACCCTTGTTTTGCTCCTGTTAATGTACATCTTATATGCACCTTTCAGCACACTGTGCATTCGGTTCAATTGCTCTTCCATGTCCTTTGCTGTCTGATACTTACCATGTCGTCGGCAAAACGCAATATTTTTAATTCTTCGCCCTGAACTTTAATTCTTTCTCCAAATTTCTCCTTGCTTTCCTTTACACCTTGCTCAATGTACAAATTTAACATTGGGGAAAGGCTACAATCCTGTCTTATTCCCTTCGCAACCGCTGCATCCATTTCATGCCCTTCAATTTGTTTTCAGCCGATGTATCACGAATTTCGGTTACAAACATTTACATGGGCAACGCAGCGGTATTTACAAAAAACTGAAGGACGGACTTCCAGTGGTTCTCTGGGCACTTCTGACTGGCTGCCTTTCGCTACCATCTGAACATTGAGAAGCTAGTGTCGCCCGAACTAGGATTTAGTCAGCTTTCCCGGCGTAAAAATTTTCCGATCAATTTGGTAGCAAGTCTTTCCGGTAGGCTTCACGTGAGGGGAAAGCTCGCCGGTGCGTGCGTTTTCTCCGCTTATTCTGTGCCTCGTGGAACACAGCGGCTGGCTTTCATCCCGGCCCTGCCGGCAGCCGCCGCCTAGCTCTCCATCTTCAATGTCACCTCATTTTTAATTCGACAACCGGTTTCACCAGTCCAAGGCAATAACACTGGAGTATTTAAGCACTCCAGGGTCAAACAGTTACGTGACTGTGCGCCACTTCGTTTTCAAACAGCAGAATTCTCATTACGGCCTGGCGACTTAATTTTAGAGCATGCAGCTCTAATCTTAATGGAGGTCTGCGTCCCGATTAATCTTTAAAAAAAAATGTTCAAATGTTTGTATAGCTTATGGGACTTAACTACGGGGTCATCAGTCCCTAAACTTACAAACTACTTATCAACTAGCTTATCCTAAGGACGGCACAAATATCCATGCCCGAAGGGGGATTCGAACCCCCGACCGTAGTGGCCGTGCAGACTGTGACTGAAGCGCCTCAGTCCCCTCGGCCACCACGGCCGGCGATTAATCTTTTTCGGCCTGCTTTTAGACACTGTGTGCTAAAGGTACTTTCAGAAGCTTAGGCAGCGGTTTCCTGCACCAAAACGGAATGTCCTGGTAGTTTACACGGTAAAACACAAGTTTGTACAACAGACTTTTCCCAGCCGAATAGAGAGGCAGAGATGCCAAGTTTCGAAAGAACCTAATCGTAATGGAGATAAAATTGAGGAATTGTGGGAACTAGGACCGTATCGCTTTTTATTGACAATAAGATTTTCGTTTGAGGCGTACTTGCGACTGAAAAAGCTATGAAGCCGCGAGAAATACAGCGAATAATAAAAGAAAAATCTCCGGTAGAGTATTCCCGACAATCCATTGTATCGAACTTCACATTCGTTTTGCCTTCGCCAGAAAGTGAAAACAAGTGCGATAGTTGGTTGAACGGTGCTCAATAATTCATTTATACTTGATAGATCAGTACGTCATATCGTAGCATAACTACGTTTACCCTCAGTAGTGAAGTTAGCGAACCACCATCTGCTCTAGGCAGACGGCAACAAGGTATGACACTATTTTTGAAACAATACTGGTTCAGAAAATAATATAACGAAAAATAGTATGCGGCCTAACCACAAAAAAGCGAAATACGTAATTTCAGCTGGGGCATCCGTAAGACCGTAATTTTAGCTTAGAAATCTTAATTGCGGAACAATCTTAATACTTGGCATTTCTGCCACCTTTTCTTTATTACGAAGAGCGTCCATTAATTAACTTCCTGATTATGGATTAGAACGGTACGCAAAATTACGACTAACACGTCAAGATCATACTTGTTAATTGGATATTCGACGCCAGGCTGACATCTAAAAATTCGGGAATGTCTCAATCTCTACAAAATGCATGTTTGGCATCTGAGCACAGAACTATATTCCAGCACGTACATATGTTTTGCACTGCCCACCTAATTTGGCAAACAAATTTCCACCCATTTGTACGTCACAAAGAATTCCGTAGTTATATTCTGTTAAATTTACGTCAGTATATGACAGGCTAATATTCGAGCTGAATTGAGACTTACGCATGCTAGCAACATTTTGTGGCAGCCATATTTGAATTTGACAAGAAACGAAATACGAATGGCAGGCAGGCCAGGGGTCTCTTAGTAAAGCGCTTGACTGAAAACCGAAGGGTCGAGAATTCGGAACCAGACCGGACCACGAATTTTTTTCAGTCTGCGTTTGAACCCAGTCTTCGCATCTTAACGATGTGAGGAGTTGTCAGAAACGACACGTGGGTCGGATTACACGTTAATCTGCACGGCGTCCAAACCTTTTGAGTCAGCGGAAAACGACCCACAACCAATAAACGTAGATTTACATTCCTTGTGTTATAGCCATTTACAGCGTACACGACGTGCACTTGCAGATGGTGGCGGAAGGCAGCCAATCACAAGTATCGTTTAAACAGCCAATGAAAATGCGCCTTTCAATTTTGTGAACGACACTGCTTTGTCTATAAATGTTTTAGCCGAAATTCTTGACATACTCGTTGAAAATAAATCAATGCGACTAGTGGTATTGTAAATCACGATGATGAATATGTTTATGGTACAGAAGCGAGACATTCGTAATAAATACTTCAATGTTTTTTAAGGAATTTCAGTATAAATGTCATCGCTCCAACTGACTGTCGCTACACAAGATCAAGAAAGTAAGCTGAAAGCCGGTCACTAAAGAAGCGCAATATTCTTTAATTGGCGAAAACTGTACAATTCAATCGACAGTAATATTTATTTCTTAAAATCTAGAGTACTTCTCAGTTACGGCTACGTAAACGGGAAAACCTGTCACCCATGTAGCGACGTGTTCTCTGTGTCGTTTACTAAAGATCTTCCGTAGCTTACATCAAGGACTGGTCACTGCATGGCTGTCTTCGTTTACGTGGCTTTGACTGCAAAGTATTTTAAAACTAATCTACTTTATTGCCGAATGAATTGCGTTATTTTCCTATCAAGGATGGCCCTCGAAATCCAAATTAAAGTGTAGGTGCCCTATAGCTGGCTGGGTAATTCAGTTTGAAGCTCCACCTCCAAACAGGACCACGCGCAGTAAAGTACCTTGCCTTGCTCTTAGTTTACCTTTTCGTCACCCTTGTATTCACTGATTATGTACTTTTTATTTACCATCTCGTAGCTGTTTCTATTAATCGCCCTAATATCATAATTTCTTTCCGTTACTATGTAACCAATTCCACTAGGTAAAATTCTCATAAACAGCGTCAAATAAAAACTATATCGTGTCCCGTATGAAAGACGCATTTTCTTTGGTTCAACGACACTTATTGGGTGCCTTTCACTACCAACATCTGCACATCGAGTAGCTAGTGTCACCTGAACTAGGATTTAACCTGAATTTTTTTTTCTTCATTTTACATGCTGTTTTAGCTAACAGTAGTGAAGAGTTAATTTCTATTTGACACTGTTCATGCCAAGGGCTATCTAAAAAATGTTAAAAGTCATTGAGACCAGTTGTGACATGATTGCTAGAATTTTTTTTTCTATTATTTAATCGTGTGCAGTTTGCCGTGATAAATTTTTGTACAGGAATTTCATGACATTAACCAGGAGCAATAAATTCTGGCTAGTGCTGTGATACCTCTTACTGTACGAAAAAGCGATTGGACTGTCGATGGGAAAACACGTACGTCATAAACTAAAAATAAGAAATGGCATAACTGTAGACTGGGATACCACCCGTCTGCTTTGACTCATGACGTCAAAGATGTCGGAAAACCAGTATACGGGTCATCTTAATACTTCTGTGTTGTAGATACAAATAATATGTAGTTATTATAAGTAATAATGTACCATCGATCACAGGTCAGCCTAAAAATTCGTGGCAATTTCCTAGACCTCGTGTACATCTAAGAAAACGGCGTTGCCATCGATATATATTGAATGTTCGATTCTTACGCCATGGTCGATGTGACAGATGGAAGCGCTGGTTTTGAATCTTGTGTAGTGTTTACTGAGTGATATTTCGTTGTGCTATTCATGCTGTACTCTTAGGTTCCTGCCTAACCACATCCTTTATAATCCTGAGAAAGTTAAATGGATTCGCTACCATTGATCATTTAGTGTTTCTGAACCGGAGATTCGGGCGCTACGCGCCCTCACGTACCAAAAGAAAACATCTTGTTTAACCTATACCTAACCTTAATGCTACGCTACAGATCACTGTATTAAAGTAAAAGATAGGTAAGGTATAGGTTAAACAATTTTTTTCGTTTCTTTGTTTCTAGTATGAGGGCGCGTAGTGCCCGAATCTCCGGGTCAGAAACACTAAATTGAACGTAAACACCACATCGAACATTCGATATATATAGATCGCAACTCCGTTTTCTTCGATGTACACGAGGTCTAGGAAATTACCAAATTCGCGTTCGGCGCCTATATACGAAACAAAAATCTGTTAACCTACACGTAACCATCAGAGATAAGCTACAGATCACTTTTTAAACAGAAAATAATCTTTTGTTTGTAAACAAACTATCGCCTTTAACTCTACCACCACAAAATCACTCACGCCTTCTACAAACACGCACGCGCCTCAAAACTACCGCACTACGATGACCGCGGGTCAAAGCTAGACACGCGGTAACCCCGTCTACAGGTGAGCCCAGGAAATTTATTATATGCTGTCCACTATCGCCATCCACTATGGTATTTTTTAAAGTTTCTTTCGTGGTGTCGTGACGACCGCTGCAGTAGTACTGTTATCTCCTCATGTCAACAGGATTAAACGGAGCGCTGAAACATACTTGAAGTTACGTTAAGAATTGATTGTTGTCGTCCTGCGACGCTGAAATGAGATTTTTCTGAGCATTACGTTCAGTTACTACTGTTACCAATCACAAGATAGGGTGTCAAAGGCAAAGCGCACGCCTGCTTCTGCAGTTGAGCGGCGCATCTGCGGAGCGTCACCGGCAGCGAAGCCAGAACAGCTGTTCAAACCGCGTGCGGACGGCTCAACAGCTGGGGCGCGTGGCACTTTAACGTGCACTGCCTGCGGCGGTTCCGACATGCCGACTGCCGTCATGTTATCTGAGCAGGCGTAAACTTTCAGATTGGGCCGGATCTGTAGTATCAGCGGTACTTAACCTTGCGGAAGAAACTGATAACGGAGCTTAGACCCACTCAAGAGAAGCGTCTAAACTTACCGTGGCATTTTCAGTACACTGCATTCGGAAAGTAGAGATTCTTTAAACACTTTCACTGAACTTTTAAAGAGGTACCAACACGGAGCAATATTTCTTGTTCTAGACAGTCGGAATTTACACCACCGTAATCTACACCTGAAACATCTTTAGTCCTCACACCAGTCCAAATCCACACATTTGGTACACTACACCAAAAAAATTCAAGTGCGACCTGTGTTTCCTTCAAGCACGCATACGCGTCTTGTTCGTGCGTATGTTTAAGCCTACCAGATTAAAGCTTTTTAAAGGCGCTAGCGCACACAGCGAACACAATTCCAATGAGTTTTCCCAGACTGCCAAAACATGTAAATTTCTCTCGTTGGACGTGGGCTCATATTCGAAGTAGCGTTGACCTTGAAAGCGTCGGGCATTGCGCCCAGAGAAACAGGAAAACACAAAAGCCACTCGCCCAACCTGAAAGACTAGCAGTTAGTTCGCTGACCAGATATTTACCTGCCGAGCGTTGTTGCAGACTTCGGCACCTAAACGGGTAATTTCCAAGAAAGTTTGCAGTTGAAATAGTCTTGACATGATTATGTATATAGAACGTGCGACTGTTATGATCGTGGGAGTTACGCCGCGTGTTTACGATGATTACTTTTATTTTGAAAATATTGACTCTTACCGAAAGTGAAATGAAAGTCTGTAATGTGCTTACATTAGTCATGAACCACTCCATTTGTAGCAAGCATTTCCCCTTGTCAAGGATATGTTTTAGTCATATCTTGTAAAAAAAAAAATTGTCAGGGTGCCTGCAGCGTCCGTTATGCCGCGTTATTTTCGATTCTCTCTCCTGCAGAATGTAGTTCCTCACTAAACAATCATTTAGTGTAATAATTTCCTCTATAGAAAGTTTTGACGACTCGAACCAGGTATAAACATTTCACTAACGCAACAACCGAAACAAACTACGTCCCCTGTATGCAAGGTAAACAGGTCACAACGCCTGCTATCATAATTCGCGTAAGTACAGTCGCATGTTCGATATATATCGCTTCATGTCCGATCATTTCGACTGCAAGCATTCTTAGTAATTACCGCAAAGTGTGGGCGAAAAATCACAAGTCTTTCTTTCGTTATACTATCCTGCTTTCTTTGGTGTCATTTTGTGGCAATTGTCAACAATCCATCCTGCGTCTTAAATCCTGTAAAATACCGATGTAAATTTATTACCAAAGGGCTAGGTGTAATCAGGTATATGATAATTGATCCTGGGTTCGAATCCTGGCCCAGCCAAACATTTTCGTAAGTCGTCGTTGATTAAGACTGCTTGCAACGGAAGTCAAACCATTTCATTAATGGCATCAGTGTCAGGCCTTACAAGGCGCCTGTTGAAATGTGAAAGGGAAGAAACACCATACACGTAAAAAGTTACTCAGAAATTAACCCCCTTTCTGACTTAAATACGCCACGTAGGGGAAAAACCACATGAACAATGAGTCCATTCCTGGAATACAGGAACCATTCTATTACCCAATTTGTGTGCCTTGGCAAGTTTATGAGAGGAGTAAAAGAACAAAAAAAACTTTCTCTGGTGTTCAGCGTGGGTTGTCTCACTCCTATACTTTGACTTTGCAAAGTCGGTAACAAATCTACGACGAAGGCACGTGTTTACTCGCTGAAAAGTGTAAACACTTGACAATGTCTTCAGAGATACATCCCCATCGAAGTGTTGCTGGAGTTACGGAGAATTGCGACCCGTAATACACATTCACGATGTATATGGACAGTTTGACATGCAGAAGAAGCACCTGTGTCAACAACACAAGACTGACTGGAAACGTCACGAGCACAACACCGATACTCGGCGCGCGCGATGACGCGAGCTCCCGGTGACCACGAGAGAGCAGCGTTCCCTCAGGAGCGACGACTCACCGTTGTAGTTGTCAAACGCCGTGGGCACGTACTCGCTGGGGAAGCCGTTGGTGGAGTAGCTGACGACGAGCGAGGTCTTGCCGACGGCGCCGTCGCCGACGAGCACGCACTTGATGCGCCGCGCGGGGTCGGGGTTCTTCTTGTCGGCGGGCGCCTCCTGGGCGGGCGCGGGGCCCGAGTCCTGGTGCTGCTTGAGGAGCGGGCTCGTGCAGCCCATGGCCGAGGGCGGCATCCTAACGCGGCGGCGGACCACTCACTTCTGACGGCCGCCGCGCCACGGCCCCGCGCCCGCAGCTGGTTGCGCCGCCCGCCGCCTGGCGGCGCGGCAGCCGCAGGCGCCGCCAGTGCCACCTGGCGGCAGCGCTCTGCACTACGGCCGCGTAAACTGTAGTTCAAATCTGATTAGTAAGTACAGCGATCGCGCGTCCTTTTCGAGGTTCCATCAGGAACTTCAATAGGGAGCAGAGGCAAATCTGTAGGGTATTTGCGGCCTCCTAGAACCACACCTGGTTCTCAAAAATGAATAAAAGTCAAAATCTAAGCTTTCAAACGATTGTCGCAGCCAGGATTTGGTTTTGTAGGGGAGCTACGTCATTTTTTTTTTTTTTTTTAATAACCTTTAACTAACGTGGTTCGGTCTATCTGACCGCGCGGTTTCGGCAACAATTGCGATTTAGCAATTTCCCTACCCATTATTGCGCCCATTTGCTCGTTAGCTTCGAGTTGTGAGTGGGCCGGCAAATTTTATGATGTTATGCCAGAGCTTCTACGAGGGTTGTTTTTTAAGTAAGGGCCGTTTTTATTAAAAAAAAAAAAAGATACAAATACCTTTGTAAAAAAACTTTTATTTTCTGATTCTACACACTTTTATCTATTTTTATTTGCCTTTTTTATTTAAGTACTTGTCATACCGTACAACTAAGTTTTTAATTCACTCTTCAAAGAATTCGGCCGCCTGCTCCGACAGCCAAGAGTTCACGGCCGCTTTCACTTCATCGTCGTCATTGAAGCGCTGCCCGCCAAGATGGTGTTTCAGGTACCGGAAAAGGTGAAAATCGCTAGGAGCAAGGTCGAGGCTGTATGGTGCATCGTCCAAAACTTCCCAGCCAAAAGAATCAATCAAATCCAGAGTCTTTTGAGAAGTGTGAGGCCTAGCGTTATCGCGCAGGAGCAAAACTCCTTTTGTCACCATGTCGCACCTTTTGTTTGGAATTGCTCTGCGGAGCTTCTTTAGAGTTGCACATTAGGCATCTGAGTTGATTGTCGTTCCTCGTGGCATAAAGTCCACTAGCAAAACTCCGCGCCGGTCCCAGAACACAGTTGCCATAATCTTGCGCTTCGACAGCGTCTGTTTGGCTTTGACCTTGACGGGTAAGGTTGTGTGTCGCCATTCCATCGATTGTCACTCGCTTTCGGGAGTGATATGGGATACCCATGTTTCATCTCCAGTGACAATTTGACTCAACATGTCATCCCCTTCTTCCTCGTAACGAATCAAAAAGTCCAATGAAGTGGCAAATCTCTTCCCTTTGTGGTCCTCTGTGAGGAGTCTGGGTACCCACCGAGAACACAGTTTCTTAAAGTTTACGTTTTCAGACACAATTTTGTACAAAACCGATCTTGAAACTTGTGGAAATTCCACAGAAAGAGTGGAAATTGTGCATCTTCTGTCCTCACGAATCTTTATTTCGACTGCAGCCACCAAATCATCAGTGATCACAGACGGCCGGCCTGAGCGTTCTTCGTCACGGACGTTTTGACGGCCATTTTTAAACTCTCTAACCCATTGACGCACTTTACCTTAACTCATTGCATTCAAGCCATAAACTTCTGTTAACTGACGATGAATTTCTGCAGCTGATAGGCTTCTCGCGGTCAAAAAACGTATCACTGACCGTATCTCACACGCGGCGGGCGATTCAATAATCGTAAACATTATAAAGTAGCACAGAGTTGCGTACACGTCAGCTACAGAGCTGCAACTGGCATCAGTGTGAACGGGAAGGAAGCCGACAAGTGGCGCGGTGGCTTGTTGCGGCGTCCACGCGAACTACGGGACTATACGCGTGAACGGTCCTTACTTAAAAAAACAACCCTCGTATAACATGAGTGACGTCCTTTCGAAAATAGCTGGCGGTCATTTTGACCGCACTACGTTGTTTGTGTAATTATTTCTGCTATTACTTTCCTCACATATTCCCGATATTTTCCATTTCAAAGTTTTTGAAACATGGAGGAACAGAGTAATTTTACAGGTAAAGGATCTGCTGCAAATAGCAGACAATGTGTGAACACTTCAGACCGAAACTTTGAAGAAAAGGTTAGAAATGCATATGTTCTTCAGAAGATTGGATCAGATGAAGCTCCTGTCGACAGAGGTATCCTACTGAAAGAGCTGGCCCGTAGTCTTGTGCTGAATCATATGCAAAAGCTAGCTCAGAACCCACGACTTCCGCAAGAGTTACGACTAACGATATCAGGTCTGCAAGGACGGTTGTGAAAACTTGTGACTTGTACGGTTCTGATTCTTCTAGAGATATTTCTTCGAGTTAAAAACGTTACATTTAGTTCTTCAAGAAAATATACAAAATCTATCAAAGCTTTGTTGTCATTATTAGCTAATGGAAAACATATAAATGCATTAGTGTACGAAATGTGCAGCAAACATATCAGAGTGCCAGTTTAACAATAATTATTTAATGTTATTGTATTGTATTTTCATGTTTATTTACTCAGTATTAAAGACTCTTTCATATGCAAAACAGAGAATTTCAAAGGTGTTCAAATTGTTAACATTACACCCACCTAAAAAGTGAGAGGTCAGATTGGCCGCACAACGGTGTTAGTGTCCTATATTTGCCACCACGTTAGTTGAAGGTTAAAATAAAGCATATTTAATTCATTCATTTATGACTTATTTTTACACTTTTTATAATTTAACAAGTTATACTACGAAAACAATTGCACAAAAATATAAAATGAATACGCTCGCATCAATTTGGAAATGGAAGAGCATTGTGGTGGAATTGGAGTGTATATAATCAACTCGCAAAATAATTAAGCAGCTTCTATGTTACTAGCCAAAGAGAAAAGTCTTTACAGTTTAATTAACATGAGACTCTATGTGTTAAAATTGAACTAAAATACCACTATTGTTGTTCATAAGATTCCACTTCGTGGCGCCGCTGACCTGCTAAGAAGCGGGTCGCTGCATAAGAAGAATCGGCTCGTAACTTCAGCATAGCAGTAACAATAGCGGCCAGCATCAAAGCTGGTCGCGACGGCATTAAAACCGCTCACAGTAAGGCTAGTTTACACGTTTTCATGAAACTGCCCTACTGGCCATTGCGCATGCGCGGCAGGCGTTCGCGCAACTCGTTGGCGAAACTAAACAGTTTCGGCACATCGCAACTTTGTCGAAACTGATTGCGCGTGTTTTAGATTAGGTTATAACCAATACGGATCAAGATACAACAAAAGAGGGAGGGGGGACGGAAGAAATAATTCGATTTTTGAACATATTTGTAATGCATAGCTGTTTTTGCGATTTTCATGATGAAAATTTCAGGAATAAGCAGCGGCGTTTTGGTGTTCTTGAAGCAGTTATTCGTGAATTAAATATTGATGGGTTGACTATTGGTGAATTGCAAACTAAAATACATTCAATTCGAAATACCTATACAAACGAACTATGGCAATTGTGGATTTCGGAACACGGTAAAGGTAGTGTAGAGACGAATATCTACTGGACAAGAAACGTAATGCAATTTGTAATTTCCGTTCTGGTAACAATGTTTCACGCATAACAGTATCTTGTTTCTTTATTTAATTACTAACTCTGTTTAAAAGGGACGTGAACTGCTCTGGTGACATTCTAAGTTGATTAAAATAACTTCTAGGGTCTTCAAACAATTTATTTCACCAAGGTCGCTTGAGCAACCGAGCTGACGTCTTTTTTTAATTCAGTCGCAAACCCAAACACGTTTCTTATTCCTTTTATGTTTAGTCTTATGCAACGACTTCACTCAGAGAAGCAATAGCTCCGCCAAAACTTTAATTGCACGGCGACTACGGCGCTCACAAAATAACGAAACTGAAGTATATAGTATTGGCGCGTGTTTACTGAGATACTTTAGCACACGATCTCAGTGGCGGCATCACGTTGGCGACCCATCATCACGTTCACTTGTGCTTGGAAAATTGTAGTTACCTTGTGATTTATTACGTGTGTACTGTTTCAAATTTCTGGTGCCGACATGTTGCAAAAAAAAAAAAAAAAAAAAAAAAAAAAAAAAAAAAAAAAAAAATAAAGAATGAGAACAATAAAAAAATAACAAAATCTTTGTGAGGTTCTAGGGAGGGGGGCTAGTTCAGCCCCATCAGGCCCTCACCCCCCCCCCCCTCCACCCCGTCCCTTCTGTGGCTGCGCCACTGTTTCAGGCATAAGTTTCGTAAACTATAGTAGATTATCCTAGAAGATTTGGGGACGGTACGACCACAGAAATTTTTATTAGCTCACTCCTCCCACCCAAACCAAAATCCTGCATTCGAGCCTGATAGGGAGATTGATCGTTTCATTTCGAAACACACTGAAGCCTTAAGGATATTAACAAACTATAAAAATAGTTTTTCGCCAACTATTGCTTTCCTAGTACTTAATTCAAGATTGCTGTGTATGCACCTCAGTCCTTTTCAAGTTGTACACGATGAAAAATTACAAGATACGTAACTTGATGTCATACGTAGACCGTCTATATCAATTTAAAATTTGGAGGACCCGTGCAAATTCTTTGCACCGTTACTGGAATGACCAAACGATATGAAAGTTGGGAAAAATTGAAGTAAAATTGTATGTTCACGCACAGCTTTCTTCAGAAGCAATCAATGCAAATGTTTAAAAGCGCAAATGAAAGAGCTTGATACACTGAGTGTTGTTAGGTCAAAAAGAACTGCATACCTAACTTAGAACCGAAGATATTATAAAACAAACCGATTAAAATATTCAGTGCAAGGACAGAAGAATACCGCGTTCGAATAAAAATAAAGGATGGAGTGACGTAAGTTAATTCTGATACTTGATGACAAATCTGTGAATGAATACTTTTCGTTTATAGCAAAAATGAAGGAAATCGGTCGGATATAACGGCCAGACCGACTGCCTTTAGTTTAGAGCAAGGACGTCTCCATAAGAAATATACAGAAGGTAATCGCGTTCGAGTATAAAAAAAGGAAGGCGAGAGTTATGTAAATTCTGATACTTGATGACAAATCTGTGGATGATTACCTTTCGTTTAAAACAAAAATGAAGGAAATCGGCCAGGTAATTTGGTCTGGCCGACTGACTTTAGATTTCGTAGATTCTTTTAATATGTAATAATAATTTCGTGTGGCTCATTGGCCTGGTGCAAGTTTTTCAATTGAACGCCACTTCGGCGACTTGCGTGTCCCTAGCATACCCCAGTTATACAACCGGTGAAAGAAGACCTACAGCTAACGTGGAATCCGAGCCAATTGTCGTTTCTGGCGAAGGGTAAGAATGGGGTAAGACGCACACTGAGAAACCCGAGGTCCGACCGGGTATCGAACCCGCGACCCTTCGGTTTCCATTAGAGCTCTTTATCCCAAGGCCACCGGGCCCGACAATATACAAGACACTATGTAAATAAATAAACTTGTCGTCACTTGAGAACGTGATTTTCTTGGTTTAATTTTGGTCTATATTTCAGGATAAACTTTATATCAATGAAAAATTTTGACTACAGTAGTTACCCGGAAAATTCGTGAAAAAGGAAGAGCATTATAAAAACCAATTGCTGCATGTATGAAAAATCATAACTGTAGAACGTGTGTGAATTCGTAAACGACAGGACAAGGTTTTTGTGGAAGAAAAATTACGGAAAGTTAGCCAGAAAATGCTGGATAACGTAAAAGAGCTTTTCTGTACTGAATTTTGTATAAAATTAAGACCATAGTTTTCGATTCAAACGATGGATATACAAAATTTTGTTTTATTCTGTTCTTTTGTTCGTTATGGTCCTAAGAAGGGTTTCAGGAAAACAGAATTCAGACTAGTTACAAATGAAAGTCGTAAAATTCGGGTAAACTGTAAAAAAAAATCACGTTTTGATGCACTCTCGACCATAACTAACGATAGGAATGACATATATGGCAAATCACCATGATGTTTGGCACATGTATGGGTTTTTTCAGGGAGCAACTTTTAATGATCCACAAGCGTTTTAGCAGGTGATGCCGCAAGACATAGTATGGAGCATGGCGTTCGATAGTTTACTATGAAATATGGCTTATGTATTAATGTTTTTACGGAGAAGATTGGTGTATATACTCCGCAAAATGCCGAATGGTGCATGACAGAGTGTAACTTGCAATCTACTTCAACACCGTTTGGGCGATCATTATGAAAGTTAGCAGATATTCGTGATTTCTCCTAGATATTGGACAGAAGGAGGGGGGAGGAGGAAATTGAGAGAGAGAGGATTGGGGAAATGCTAGACTATTAAATAGGAAGGGGGAGGAGTAACAGGGAATGAGAGTGGGGGTAGGAGTAGACAACCAGATGAGAGGAAGAGATAAAACGAAAGGGGGGAGGGGGAAGATGGATAGAGAAAGGAACAAGTGGAAACTGACTGGGTGGGAGGAGGTGAATAGAGAGACGGAAACAACCTGATGAATTTATGGAATAATCACATAATGGTAGGAATGTTACTGAGTTACATGTACTGTCGTTTGTGTCAGAAGGAGGGGAGGACGGACAGAGAAGGGGGAGGGGTAAGAGGAAATGGAGTGAAAGTTGACTGAAGCAATTAAATATCTCGATGGCAAGACAAACAATATACTTCGTCATTAATCGTTGCGATGAACGTATTAAATACTCCATTAAATGATGGACAAAAAATGTATTCCGATTTATTTAATTTTTGATCGCACTGAAACTGTTGTGCTTCATTTCACATAAATTCTAAAAAAGATTCGGTTGGATTAATCCGCTCTCAACGAACTGAGTGACTGACAGACAATGAACAACCTAAACCATTGGAGATATGTTATAACATAAACGTACTGAGTATTTTAAGGGTAAGCGTACTTATCATTTACTTCATAAGTAAACTGCAGCCATGCGTATCCGAGACGCTTTGCTAATATTACAAAAGTAAGTCCTTGTTTAAGAAGACGTACAATTCCATAAAGAGGCAGACACTCTTTGAAACACTAGAAGAATACAGAATAGAGATAAAAACTAGGACCCTCATAAAACAGACACTCACAAACACCGCGTCCCGAATATAATTCATGGGAGAAATCTCAGAATCATTTGAGACACACACAGAAGTTACAGAAGGAGACCGGCTCTCACTGGTTCTATTGAACATAGTATTACACAAAATTATAAAACAGTGGGAAGAAAAAGCAATAGGAATTCAGTTAGGTAGCACCCGTCCAAAGAAAACAACGATAAAATGCCTGGCCTTTGCAGATGATGTGGCAATACTCTGCAACAATAGGGAAGAAACACTGAGATACTTACATGAAGTCTCTGTAAAAACAAGTCTACAGATATACGAAACAACCCAGTACATGGAAACAAAGGAAAACAACACATAGGCCATGCACACAAAATATGGAAAGATTAAAAGAGTGGAAAAATTCAAGTACCTAGGTCAGTATCTAGAAATAGGAGGATCAAACAAGGCATCCAACAGAGAAAGAACAGAAAAACACCAGAAAGTGTACAAGCTCTTGTGAACACACCACCATAAAAGAAACTTATCAGGAGAGGCCAAAAGCAGACACTATAACACAGTGGTGCTACCAGAAGCACTCTAGGCGTCAGAAACAACCACAATTTGATTATCAGGTATCACAGAAACAGAAAAAAATAGAACGTAGAATGCCGAGAAAAAGTTTTGGAGCAGTACATAGAGATGGTATCTGGACGAAAAGACCAACGCAAGAATTATACGAACAGACAGACAGACTCACAGACATGATCAAGAAAACATTGGCTAACATTCAATGGATGTAAGCATCGGATGAACAGCAACCGACTGCCAAAGAAGATTTTTGATGTAGTAAAAAAAAAAACTGGGTTAAGAAAACTGGTATCAAGAGATAGAAAAAGACCTCAAAGATGCATTAATCATCAGGCAGATGATAAATGAGCGGGACAAATTTTTGAATCAAAATTACGGGCTTGAAATTTGAAGTAAAAGAAAGGACGAAAACAGGGAAAACATGGACAGAACAAAGGAAACAGAAACGCAATTAAAGAATGAAGAGGTTTTGGGAAGAGAAAAAGAAGAAGGAAACAACAAAGAAGAAATAATCATATAAATTCAAGTTTAAACGCAGACTTAAGAGCAAAAAAGTACAATAATAATCAGTCCTCGGTTAACGAGTTTACCAAAAAATTTTATGCGATACTCTAATGAATACTCGAACGTAAACGGCTATTTTTTAAAATATACATAACTTAGTTAATTCCCGCTGCTTCGCAAGTGTAGACTGCATAGTTCTACTTCTAAATATGAAATTTCTTAGATTTAGCTTCAAAATGATTTCCTAATCAAATATTTTGAAGAACTTACCACTCCAATTGCACCATTGATGGCAGAATTCAAAACATCCCGAAACAAATTTTATTTTATTTATTTATTATTATTTTTTATTTAATTCTAACCAGAGTTCCAAATCAAAATTTTCGCAATTCTAGCATGAACATAGTCTTAGTAGCACCCTTAAAAGATTCTCCCTTATTTCATCCGCTTAATGGTTGAATTTCCAAAAACAACGAAACACATGTTTTTAAAATTTCAATGTTGTTGTTGTTGTGGTCTTCAGTCCGCAGTCTGGTTTGATGCAGCTCTCCACGCTACCCTGTCATTTGCAAGACTCTTCATCTGAGAATACGTTCAACGACCTACATCCTTTATATCTGCTTACTGTTTTCGTCCCTCGGTCTCCCTCTACGATTATTACCCCACACACTTCCTTCTAATGTTAAGTTGACATTTCAAATGTTTGTATAGCTTATGGGACTTAACTATGGGGTCATCGGTCCCTAAACTTACAAACTACTTATGAACTAACTAAGACTAAGGGCGGCACATATATCCCTGCCAGAGGGGGGATTCGAACCCCCGACCGTAGTGCCCGTGCAAACCGTGACTGGAGCGCCTCAGTCCCCTCGCCCACCGTGGCCGGCCGTTGGGAATTCTTCGATGTCTCTTTCCTTCTCTTAGTCAGGATATGCCAGAACCTTCTTTTCTCCCCAATTCGGTTAAGCACCTCCTCATTAGTTACGTGATCTACCCATCTAATTTTCATCATTCTTCTGTAGCACCACATTTCGAAAGCTTCTATCATATTTTTCTCTGAACTCCTTATTGTCCACGTTTCACTCGCATACAATTCTACACTCCAGACAAATGCTTTCGGTAAGGACTTCCTAACATTTAAATTAATATTGTTATGTTAACAAGTTTCGCTTCTTTAGAAACGTTTTTCTTCCCATAGCCATTCTGAATTTTATATCTTCTCTACATCGGCCATCGGAAGTTATTGTGCTACGCAAATAACAAAACTCATCTACTACTTTTATTATCTCATTACCTAATCTAATTTCTTCAGCATCGACTGATTTTCTGACATTACATTCCATTACCCACGTTTTACTCTTGTTAATGTTCATCTTATATCTTCCTATCAAGACACTGTTCATTCCGTTCAATTGCTCTTCCAGATCTTTTGCAGTCTCTGACAAAATTACTACGTCATCGGCAAACCGCAAAGTTTTTATTTCTTCTCCCTAAACTTTAATACCCTTTCCAAATTTCTCCTTGCATTCCTTCACTGCTTGCTCAGTGTACAGATTGAACAACATTGGGGAAAGGCTACAACCCTGTATTACTCCCTTCCCAACCTCTGCGTCCATTTCTTGCCCTTCGACTCTAATAACTGCTGTCTGGTTTTTGTATAGGTTGAATATAACTCCTCGCTTCCTATATTTTACCCTTACTACTTTCAGAATTTGAAAAAGTGTATTCCAGTTGACATTGTCAAAAGCTTTCTCCAAATCTACAAACGCTAAAAACGTAGGTTTGCCTTTCATTAGCCTATCTTATAAGGTAAGTCGCAATGTGAGTATTGCTTCCCGTGTTCCTACATTTCTCCTAAATCCAAACTGATCTTCCCCTAGGTCGGATTCCACAAGTTTTTCCTTTCGTCTGTAAATAATTCGTGTTAGTATTTCGCAACCATGACTTATTAAACTGATAGTTCTGCAATTTTCACACTTTTCTGCACTTGATTTCTTTGGAATTGAAATTACAATATTCTTCTTGAAGTCGGAGGGTACTCTGTCTCATACATCTTGCATACAATGTGGAACAATGTTTTCATGACTAGCTCTCCTAACGACATCAGCAGTTCAGACGGAATGTCATCTACTCCAGGGACCTTGTTTCGACTCAGATCCTTCAGCGCTCTGTCAAATTCTTCTCGCAGTATCATATCTCCTATCTTATCTTCCTCCACTTCGTCTTCCATTTCTAGAATACTGCTGTCAAGTTTATTTCCTTTTTATAGGCCCTCTATACATTCCTTCCACAGTTCATCTTTCTCCTCATTGCTTAGTACTGTTTTTCCATCTGAGTTCTTGAAGTTCTTGTTTCCAAATACCTCTTTTATTTTCCTTTAGGCGGTATCTATCTTTCCCCTAGTTACACATTCTTCTACGATTCTGCATTTGTCCTCTAGCCACTCCTGCTTAGCCAGTCTGTACTTCTTGTCTATCTCATTTTTCAGACGTTTGAACTCCCTTTTGCCTGCTTCACTTGCTGAATTTTTATATTTTTTTCTCATCAGTTAAGTTCAGTAAATCCTGTGTTATCCAAGGATTTCTATTAGGCCTTGTTGTTCTGCCTATATGATCATCTGCAGTATTCAACACGCTATCTCTCAGAGCTGCCCATTCTTCTTCTACTGTATTACTTTTTCCCGTTTCAGCCAATCCTTGAGTAATGCTACCTCTGAAACTCTCAACTATCTTTGGCTCCTTCAGTTTGTTCAGGTTCCATCTCCTTTTATACCTTTCTGCAGTTTCTTAAGTTTTAATGTGCAGTTCATAACCAATAAGTTATGGTCAGAGTCTATATCTGCCCCTGGATATGTCTTACAGTTTAAAACCTGGCTCCTAAATATATTCCTTACCATTATAACGTCAATCTAGTACATTGCGGTGTCTCCTGGTCTCTTCCTCGTATACAGAATTTATTACCCCAAGTGTTGGTGATAATTAAATTGTACTCTGCGCAGAATTGAACCAGGCGATCTCCTCTTTCATTCCTTTTTCCCAGTACATAGTCACTTACTACATTTCCTTCTTTCCCCTTTCTGCTACCGAGTTCCAGTCCCCCATAACATTCAAGTTTTTGTCTCCCTTTGCTTCCCTTAACTTTACTTACATTTCTTCGAAATCCTCATCATTGGTCGTGATAGTTGGCATGTACACTTGCACTGCTGTGGTCGGTGTTGGTTTTGTGCCTATCTTTGCTACGATAATGCGTTCACTATGCCGTTCATAGTA
The DNA here is from genome assembly GCA_026315105.1 of Locusta migratoria. Classification (NCBI taxonomy): domain Eukaryota; kingdom Metazoa; phylum Arthropoda; class Insecta; order Orthoptera; family Acrididae; genus Locusta; species Locusta migratoria. Next base: position 149,009,855 of record CM048751.1, on the reverse strand, counting down.
ACTTACCCGCATCTCATTTTCTGATTCATTATCAGACCTACTCCTGCGTTACCACCAACTGATTTTGTATTGATAACCCCCTACTCACCTGACCAGAAATCCTGACACCGAACTTAACTAATCCCTACCATATCTATTTTTAACCAATCTATTTCTCTTTTCAAATTTTCTAACTTACCTACGTGATTAAGGGTTCTAACATTCCACGCTCCGTCCCGCAGAATGCCTGTTTTGGTTTTCTTGATGACGACATACTCCTGAGAAGTCCCCGCCCGAAGATCCGAATGGGTAACTATTTTACCTCCGGAATATTTTACCCAAGAAGACGCCAACATCATACATCCATACAGTAGAGCTCCTCGGGAAAAGTAACTACTGTAGTTTGCCCTTGCTTTCAGCCATTCGCAGTAACTGCATGGCAAAGCCACGTTAGCCGTTGTTACAAGGCCAGCTCAGTCAATCATCCAGACTATTGTCCCTGTAACTACTGAAAAGTCTGCTGGCTCTCTTCAGAAACCACATGTGTGTCTGGCCTCTCCACAGATACCCCTCCGCTGTGATTGCACCTACGATACGGCTATCTGTATCGTTGAGACACACAAGTCATCCCACCTCGGCAATGTCTGTGGTTCAATAAAAGTTCTAATTCCGAAGTTTTGTATTTCTTTCTTCAAAATTGCCTTAATAGCAACGTATTTTCAAAAAACCGTTCATCTCCTATTTCACTCCTTTAGGGATGGGAATACCGAAAAATAGCTGATGGTACAGTGTAAGATAAACAACGTCTACACATTTAAAGTTTCTATCGTTTGTAGATTCACTTTCAGCGCCGTTTTCTGCCTTTTAGAAACGGATCGAGAACGCGAAATTTCTTTCTTACGATTTGGCATATTTCTTGGTAGCTTTCCTTTTAAAACTACAATATGCACTTATTTTACTTCATTCGTACGCTTTTTGCAGAAAAACAACTGAAGAATGTGCATCACGTTTCGCTGTATATAATCTCTTTGCTATTATAGTGTCAAAAGTTATCGCTTGTCTTCAGTCCGAATTTTATATAATCTGATGACTTTCCACCCTCTTATAGCTATCGATGTGGAACTGCTATGATGTACAACAGGAGACTTTGTACTACAATAACACAGAGAGAGCGTTCAACTCAGTTGCGTTGTTTCTGCTGACGAACAAAATATTGACACTCACACGTAAAATTTATATAAGCCGGAAACTTTCAAGTCCCGTATCTTCCAACATGGTGCACAATGGGAGACTCGTATCTACTACCAAATACAAACACTATTTGTTTGCAATGTGTAGTTTTGGCTGCAGAGTGAAATATAGGTACAACCAGCTCAATTTTTATTTATCTTAAGATATTTACATGTATATGAAGGGCAAGAAAGGGATGCAGAGGTTGGGATGGGTGTAAGACAATGTTGTAGCCTTTCCCCAATGTTATTCAATTTGTACATTGAGCAAGCTATAAAGGAAAGCAAGGGGAAATTTGGAGAAGGAATTAAAGTTCAGGGGAAAGAAATAGAAACCCTGCGTTTTGCTGATGCCATTATAATTCTGTCAGAGACAGCAAAGGACCTGAAAGAGCAATTGAACGGAATGGACAGTGTGTTGAAAAGAGCGTATAAGATGAACATTAACAACAGTAAAACAAGGGTAATGGAATGCAGTCTTAGAAAATCAGGCGATGCTAAAGGAATTAAATTAGGTAACGAATCAATAAAGGTGGTAAATGAGTTTTGTTACTTGGGCAGTAAAATAACATATGTTGGTCGCAGTACAAAGGATATAAAATGCAGAATGGCAGTGAAAAGAAAAGCGTTTTTGAAAAGGAGAAATTTGTTAACATCGAATTTTAATTTAAGCGTAAAGAACTTCTGTCTGAAGGCATTTGTGTGGTATGTTGCCTTGTATGGGAGTGAAACATGGACGATAAACAGTGCGGACAGGAAGAGGAAAGAGGCTTTTGAAATGTGGTGCTACAGATGAATGCTGAAGATTAGGTGGGTGGATCGCGTAACTAATGAGGAGGTACTGAACGGAATTGGGGAGAAAAAGAATTTCTGTCATACCTTGAATAAAAGAAGGGATTCTTAGACATGAAGGAATTGTGAATTTAGCGTTGGAGGGAAGTGTGTGGGGTAAAAATCGCAGAGGGAGACCGAGAGATGAATATAGTAAGCAGATTCAAATGGATGTAGGTTGCTGTTCCTATGAGGAAATGAAGAGGCTTGCTCAGGATAGAGTAGGGTGGAGAGGTGCATCAAACCAGTCTCCGGACTAAAGACCACGACAACAACAACAACGTAATATGTACAGGAAAAGCACTGTTATTAAGAATGTTGAGCAGTTATTGCTCTGTGTTCCAATAAAAGTTCTGATTCACATCGAATACGACAGTCTGGAAAAGAACGAAAGCTGTACACGGGGTAATTGTATTGACGCGTCGTCAGTTTCGTGCAGTGCTGTGTCGTTGGTTCTCGTACTGAAGGACCGTGTGTGACCGCGCTCGGGGTAGACATCTGGGTGCTGCAGACGGCGAGAGCTGACGGAATCAGGCTGATGAAATCAGAAGAGAAAATGGTCGGGGAACAGAGGCGCAGAGCTCGGGAAAGCGTAGCATGTCTGGGGAGTGTCTAGACGTCATCATCGCATAACTACGGTAACGAAAGCTGTAAGCTTCCGCGATTAGTGTTTCGAATGCTCACTTCAAACGCGAAATACAGGAGATTGAACAAATGTCAACAATTCTGAGCGTAAAGGTGATGGTTCCTTAGTAAATATATCACTAGTGATAAAAGCTAGTTCCCCTGAACTGACCTCGAAACCAAGAGAGCTTAGTGGAGTCTCTCCACTAGGGCTGTTGTTAAATATCGATATAGCTATATATCGATATTTTTGCATACTTTCCCCTTAAGGAGAGCGCTAAAAACACAAAAATCTAGCTTTTATTCTCGTTTTTTCTACTTCTTTTTTTCTTCCCAAAAACCTTTCATTCTTTCACTTTGTGCCTTCTTTTGTTCGTCTGTCCATTTTCGTATATTGTTTTTGAGTTGTGACTTAGTCAATTTTTTGGTTTCTGACTTTTTCCCTATATGTTTTCCGGTCTTCTGTGGTTTCTTTGTACCAAGATGTACCCAATTTCGATGTGGAAATTATGTTGAATATTCTTTTAGTTTGGCCGGTGTCATTCATTCTGGCGATATGCATGAAACATTTTGCACTGCGTTTTCTGATATGTGTCGTGATAGTTTCAGAGTGTCTGTATAGTTCTTCTGTGGGTCTTTTTTGCCAGATATTTTCTCTAAAAACTGCACCGAGGATATTTATCAGAATTTTCCATTCTTGTTTTTCAATCTCCTTGATTTTTACCATTCCTTTGGTGCTCGTAGTTTCTGATGCATAGAGACCTTCTGGTAAGACTGCTGTGTTGTAGTGTCGTAGTTTTGCGGCCGTGGAAATACATTTTTTATTGCAGTGGGACCAGGTGAGTTTATAGGCTCTCTGTAATTTTGAGACTCTTTCTTCGTTAGCTTTTGCGTTTAGCCCAGATTTTTGCATGATTTCTCCTAAATATTTAAACTCACAGACTTGTAGAATTTTTCCGTACTTTGTTTTTAGTGGGAGTTTACCTGATGATTTTGTATCAAAAAATTGTGTTTCTTCATAAGACATTGGTAGACCGGTTTTCATGGCTAGCTCGTGGAGTTTTTCTAGTGCATGTCGTGTTTCCGTTCTGGTATTCGAGAGAATGGCGAAGTCGTCTGCAAAAGCGAGGCATTTTATGTGGGTTATCTTTCCCTTATTTCTGCCTAGTCGAATTCCTTTGACTTCTCCTTCCCATGTACGAATATATAAGTCGCAACATCGATTCAAAATGCAAATACGTGGTGCACATATTTTTATTTTGCATTACAATTTTTCCCATTTTTTGATAAATATTTAATTTTTTCTTTTGAAACTGTAGTGGAATATAACTTTACTTTCGTTGTGTGAAAGAGCCTTGCTGCTTTATTCCATCCACTCTTTCTCATTGATTGTGTGGATCCAGGGGGCGCTGATGACTGCAACGTCGCTGGCGTTGGCAGCAGTGTGAAAAGATGACAGTCAACCTGAGGTGTTCAGGACAAATCCGATAGGTGACGAAACCGAACGAGAATACTCATCGGCCATCTTCACTGTGATATTGTCGTCGAAGTGGGAATCATGTCAGCAGTAGTGAATTCGTCGGTTACGTGGAAGTATTTCAAAAAGCTGGACTCGAGAACCGTTTCGTGCAATTTATGTGAAAAGAATTACAAAACAAGTGGAAACACAACAAACCTAGGGGCACATTTAAGGGGACAACACCGTGGTTCAGGTCGAAAAAAATCGATTTTCGGATTTCATAATTCGATAGATTAAGGTTTCATTTAAGTACGCTGAAAGGATTTTGCTGTTTTTCTTTTTTCGGCCATTTAAGGAGCATTTTCCTACCACGTGTGTTTCTGTGTCACGTCCACTTTTCTGCATATGTTTTAGATCTTTATATACCCTACATTGCACGTTAGAGGGTTTTTTTTTTTTTTTTTTTTTTTTTTTTTTTTTTTTTTTTTTTTACTCCCGACTGTGTTGACTATCCTTGGAATGCAACGGTCGGTATTCTTTTGTTTCTGCTGTTTGTAAACAACATGCTTTCAAACCCGCGGTTAGTTTTGTTCAAGTGTGATTCCGACTAGTTGTTATACTTAAGTTTGCAGGTATACTATGGGCAGGCAATTAGGAAAAATAAAGAAATTCTGGAGGCTATGAAGAGAGATGTTGGAGACAATTTTTTCCAAAGCCCTCTACTGACGATAAGCCATGTCATGCATTGTGTCCATCAGGAGGAAATTCGTGGTGCAAATACGATCGGGCTTCCTGCCGCTGTTATTGCAGATATTAAACCTATTTTCAGTGACCTGGCTTATGCTGGCCTAAGGATATGTCTGCAAGGGCAGACACAGAACCCAAATGAATGTTTCAACAGCATCATTTGGAAACGTCTTCCTAAAATTGTATTTGTAGACATGCATACAATGAAACTAAGAGTTTATGATGCTGTTATTACTTTCAGCTGTGGTAATATTGGAATGTCTTGGGTACTGAAAAAGCTTGGAATTAATCCTGGTGAAAATATGATCACTGCGATGCAACATTGCGATAAAATGCGGATAGCTGACGCACACAGGTCTGCCTCTAATATGGCCAAGAAAGCGAGACAAACATCCAGGAAGGTGAAAAAGAAGCTGGAAGACCTGCTAGAGGCCAAAGAAGGGCCATCAAATGCTGCAGGACTGTTTTAATTAACTTTAAGTAACAAATTTGAAAAGTTTTTTCTTTAAAGTCGATTTCCCGCAAACTAAAATTTTCATCACATGTGCCCCATTATATCAGAAACTTGTTGTTGTTGTGGTCTTCAGTCCGGAGACTGGTTTGATGCAGCTCTCCACAATACCCTATCCTGAGCAAGCCTCTTCATCTCCATATAAGAACGGCAACCTACATCTGTCTGAATCTGCTTACTGTATCCGTCTCTTGGTCTTCCCCTGCGATTTTTTCCCCACACACTTCCCTCCAACGCTAAATTCACAATTCCTTGATGTCTAAGAATGTGTCCTACCAATCTATCCCTTCTTTTAGTCAAGGTATGCCAGAAATTTCTTTTCTCCCCAATTCTGTTCAGTACCTCCTCATTAGTTACGCGATCCACCCACCTAATCTTCAGCATTCTTCTGTAGCACCACATTTCAAAAGCCTCTATACTCTTTCTGTCCACACTGTTTATCGTCCATGTTTCACTCCCAGATAAATGAAGGAAATTTTCAGAGACTCTGCATAACATAAATAGCCACCTCTGGTACTACATTAATTAATATTCCCCCATTAGGAAGTTCACAAAAAATAATTTCTGCAGGAAAAAAAAAATAAATAAATAAATTTGTTAGTAAATTTTAAAAAGTATTTCTTAAAAACTATAAAATGAATTAAGTCGATTTTAATAAAGTCGAGTATATTAGCATCATGCAACATACAGTAAAAATATTAAGGTCCTGCATCAAATACTTTTTTTCAGAAATGGGTCAATTACTTGCCTAAATTAACATGGGTTAGATAAGCAGGGAGTGGCCCCCTTAAAGAGGAAGCACCACTCTGCCTAAGTGAGGGCCGAAGGCAGAGAGATAATAAAACAAGGTGAAGTTTGGGGCACAGAGAGATAAAAAATCCTACGAGTTCAGACACCTCCTCTTTTCCTCCATCCCCTACAGACCGAAATCCTGGCTTCGCCACTGACACCTTATGATGAACATAGTTGTTAATTAACAACACAATATTCGACAAAACTATTGTAATACAAGCTTTTCATCTGCAAAAAGTACAATTATTAAAAATTTTCTGATTAAATGTTTTCTTTATTCATGCTACGAGAGGAATATCTAATTCTTAATCAATATTTAAATATACAGCTCTAAAACTAGTAGTATATTTAACGTGTGCGGCCGATATTTTGTGGGCCAATTTTTCAATATTTTATCTCCTATATATATATCGATATTTTTCTTCGCTATATATTGGTACGATATTATTTCAAATATCGATATATCGGAACCCGATATTTTTATAAGTATCAACAGCCCTACTCTCCACAAAGCATCGTCGACACCAAAAAACTTTCAACGACATGCCATCAGTGGGCAATGTCATGCTCACAGTGTTCTGGGATTTTAAACGTGTGGTACATTCGGAATTTATGCCTAAAGGCACCGCCATAAACTGTACAACGTTCAGCTGATATCGCCATACCACACACGACATTTAAAACAAATCTACGCCTCCGGTCATCTACATTTTGTTTAAATCACTCCATGCAAATGCTGGGATAGTTTCTTTGAAAGTGCACTGCCAAGCATTAAACAAAATCCTTGCTTGTGGTGCATCTCTGATGAGTACGATATCTGCGGAACTCTAAACCCTAATTTCCTTCCCTTTTTCATTTGCTGGGATGACTAGGGAAATAAACATATAAGAAAAAGAAAGGATGGCAGGATGAGTAGTGTTTAACACCCCGTCGACATCGTGGTAATTAGAGACCGAGTACAAGCTCGAATTCTATTTGGTTAATTATGCGGAAGGAAACCAGCTGAGTCTTTGAAAGAAACCATCACGACATTTTCTTACAGCGATTTAGCGAAATCACGGAATACCTACATCTGTGTGACCGAAAGTGGATTTGAACCATAGTCTTACCGAATGAGAGTGTGAGGAGCCTATTCCCGATATTTTAATTTCATTTCCACCTACATTTCGTGTATATTGTATTTCCTGTCAGCCTTTTTGACTTAATTCCGTGGCTACCAAATATTACGTTTATCTAAAGGTCCCTGTTCGCGCACTTTTGTTCTTCAGTTAGTCTTGTGCTGTTCTTGTTACTGCTGTGTTGGCAATCTAATGATAGGATATATGTGAAAAGTAGTGGTCAGTCTGATTCTTCCTACGGACATGTTTTGCAACCTGAATTATGTGATTTATTTGAAAACTAGTATTTTGTTACAAAGCATTGGATTTTGTCTGATTTGAAATGTGTTGCTGAAGCTTGAAGGTAAATATCACATCATAATGGAATATAGTTTGTTAGTCATTCATCCTTATCCTCGATGTTAAAGCAGTCTAGGAGAATATTTAGATTGCAATTCACTTTCTTTGAAAAGGAATAAAGTTTGTAAGTCCTACAGTAGTTGCATTTGGCTGGCAGAGTTAATTTCATTTTGAGCAGTGTTACCCCTTTTCAATTTTATAAGGATTTAATTAATTACAGCTTGCATCTAATGAAATGATTAAAGTAGGTTTTTTTGTATTTTTGAAACCAGTGTTACAGATAAACGCTGTACATGCTGCAACATTCATGTTGATGATTATTTAACATAAAATTTCACGAAAGTAGGAACAATAAAACCAATTACAATTTCTAACATATCAATATGTCTGCAGACAGCTACATTTATACTTTCGTCAGCAAACAGTTCATAATTAATATGCATATACACCCTAAATTTCAGCGATAAGACTTATGTGTTGTGCAATTGTAGAAATTGACAGTTTATATTCATTTGTATAAGTGATGTATGCCTGTAAAATCTGTTGCAAATACAGTTAGTAGTAAAAAAGTAATAAATTAAAACCTGATGAGTGATGGGACAGTTTTCTATGAACATTAGTTTTTATGTCGTCGTATCTCATGAACTAGGTGTGGTAGTGTAATAAAATTTCGATGGTACATTCAGATGTCTGTGTGTATAATGTCTATGAAATTTTCTGCAAGTACAATTTGTAGTGTATAAATTATAAATTTTATGGTTATACCGAATGCAATAGTTTTACTCCATGATAAGCGGAAAAGTTGTAAGCGAGAAACGTTTTTCCTTTCATCATTTTGCTGTGGTTGTTAGCAACTAAAAGTATAATAAAGGTTTGAAAGTATGTTTAAAGTTTGTTGCAAGTCGCTAAGTACTCTCATTCTCATACGGTTTATGAATGAAGTCTCGTCGCGTATGTGGCAGTTTTTCTGCAAATCGTATTGTTTATGACGTTATATAGCCTGAACAATGTGTCCTACAGAAATTGTTACCTCATGGAATATGTTTACCAAATTTGGTTGAAATCGGTCCAGTGTTTTAGGAGAAAATGTCAGCAGTTTCGCGCGCTGCAGCAGTTTTTCTCGCAACTCATTGTTTATGACGTCATATCTTCTGAACTATGTGTTGTACGTGATCCTTAAACTTAGGGCAACCGTCCTCTTGGTTTGAAAGCCAAGTGTTCAAAATTTAATAAAAACTGGATCAAAACTGTAGATTTGTATGCAGCACAAACTTTTGGACACTCAGCTTTATATACAAAGAAGAAGATTCACCTCTGTCTGCACCCGCTTTCTTTGTAACAGGAATTATTACATTGTTCTCTAAGTCAGAGGGTATTTCGCCTGTCTCACACGTTTTGCACACCAGGGTAATTGCTAGTTATCCCAAAGACGTCAGTAGTTCTGAGGCAATGTCGTCCACTCCAGTGGTCTCGTTTCGGCTTGTCTCTCTCAGTGCTCTGTCAAATTATTTTCACAGTATCTCATCTTCCGTCTCATCTTCATCTGCTTCCTCTTCCCTTTGAACAATGCCGAGTTCACGTTAATTTCCCTTGCACAGTCCTTCTATATATATATTTCAGCTTTCGCTTCTCTGCTTAGGGCTGGTTTCCTATATGAACTCTTGATATTCATTCATTTTCTGTTGCCGATTTATATCTTTCCCGTGGTTATTCATGCACATATGTACTAGTATTTCTCCTCTAGCCACTTTTGCTTAACCACTTTACACTTCTTATTTACCGTCAATTCATATTTTAGCCTTTTTCAATTTTGGCTTATTAATTTAGTGTATTTTATATTTTCTTCATCAATTAAATTCAGCAACTCCAGCAATAATAATAATTTCGTGTGGCTAGCTGGCCTGGTGCAAGTCTTTTATTGGGCGCCATTTTGGCGACTTGCGTGACCGTAGCCTTCCCCAGTAGTATCCAAGGATTTCTTATGGGTCTTATCTTTCTAGCTATTTGTTTCCCTGCTGTCTTCAACACTTCTTTTCACAAAGCTACGAATTTGTCTTTTACTTTGTTGCTTTCCATTGTTTAGTTTCTGCCTAACGCTCCGTCTGAAACAATCAACAACCTCAGGATCCATTAGTTTGGACTGCGTCCCGTTTTGTCGAAATTATCAATTCATAGCACACTACGAAGGAACCAATAGGCAGGAGGCACTACCATCGTAGTATAAGATGACAATCTGAGCAGGACTCAAAGCGTGCTTGAATAGTCTAATTAGCGCCGGCATCGTGCCTCAGCACGCCCGGTCAGGGGACTAAACGCCATCTGTAATAAAACGGCTGAGCAAAATATTCAGAGAACAACCAGGAACGAACTGAACTAACGACCGCAAAGCATAGATCTACCAGAAAAAAAAAGGGTTAAGGCGACCGCTGGCCCGAAGTGGGAAATTGTAGAGGGACGAACATTGACGTTCTCCACTTCCCTCTATCAGCCCTGTTTTGTAGGATATAAAGGAATTTGTTTACACTTAAATATTATGAAATTGAACATGTTTATTTTGTGAATAAATATTGAAAACTGATTCTTAAAATGTTTTTGTTTGTTTTCGGTATGTTTCGTGTACGATGGAGGCGCCGCAATGAACAAGGGCAGCGTCGTAGCCGCCGCTGCCAACATTACAGCAGACGGCCACTATTAGAATTTAACCGATGGCTACGAGGCTACGAATCCGGCTGCGCCTTCTCCATTGCTGCGCGTCGATCTTTTTCAAAGAAACATTATCTTGATTACATTGTTTGAGTTGTTTATGATCTGTCATACTGAATAGACGTTTCTTACAAGCAGTACTGATTTGGACTTGTACTATTTCAGACGACAATAAATGTTATTGCATTGAAAGTATTTCAAGCGTGTTACGAAGATTTATTTAATGTGTGCTTTATATCTACAGCAAGACAAAACCTGATTTATTGAAAGTTTTTAATCCAGCAAGAAGATTATTTAAAGAATCAGTAAAATTTAACATTGACTTACATTCGACTGTGACAATAACTTATATTGGGTGTGAATGTGGAACGTCGAGTTTTGCAGGCGATGAATTTAATGTTTGAGTTGAAGTTAGCAACAGTGAATCGTAGTGGCTGTGTTAAACTTTGAGTTAAATTTTAGTAACGGTTACAGAACAAATCTTCTGCCCCTGCTTGTACAAGAACCTGATATTTTATACAAGAACTATTAAAAAGTTTATTATTTCCTGATTCTTGCTGTGGTACGGGAACTTCGGAACGAAGTCAATAGAAATTTCACGGTTAACTTTCAACAGATGGTGTTGCTAAGGAACAATAAACTACAAGTCAACAACTACCTAGCAACTAAATGAAACGTAACGAAAGTGAATTATTTTTCAGAAATAATATTCACATACGGACTTTGCCAATCTAGTATGGAATCGAATTATAGATTTACCATCACCCTTAACTCATCCCACCGAGAAATCCGGGTTCGATTGCCGGTACAGCAAAAATTTTCAAATTCGCCGTTGAATTTATTTCAGTGCCCAGAAACGGTCGAGATATTAAGATATTTCTAATTCGAAAATAAAGTTCCCAATAAAAGACACCATATCAGTAAAGTTGCCTCAGAGTCTAGAAGACGACGTACCCTTCTTTACATGTACCGCTACCACGCTAGGATAATTCACGTTCCGTCAGCTACTGTTTGATTTTCCCCGCTTTTCAGATCCTGGTAGCAATCAACTGCTGAAGACTCTAACAGCGAAATAGTTGACAGCAGCCGCTACCGACTTGGAGCACTCTGTAAGGCTGCCCGTTTCTCCCCATATGTTCCAGCCATCCTGCCCCACGGCATTTCTTGTGGCGTAGCCGCAAAGGGAACAAGGAACACGTGCCGGCTATGGCCCAGGAAACCCTCAACGCAAGAAACCTACCCACCGCGTGGCCCTCACTTTACGTAACATCACTAACCAAACACACATCGCTGCCAGATTCTCTCTAGTCTCTGTTAATAAACATCAGTCGAATTTATCTAGCCAAACATACAGACGGTGTACTTCTGATTTTCATAAGTAACGTAAATGGCAAACAGTGTTACGAGAAGCCGCGGTGGAGTAGCTGAGCGGTCTAAAGCACCTCGCTACGGAGCGCGCGGATGCTCGCCGTGGAGGTTCGAGTCCTCCTTGGGGCATGGGTGTGTGTATTTGTCCGTAGGTTAGTTTACCTAGGTTTAAGTAGTTTGTAAGCTACGGACTGATGACCACGTAGTTTGGTCTGATAGATTTACAGACATTTGAACATTTGTTACAAGAATCTACAACTATCGTTACTGATATTTGAGAATATTCATGTCCTTCACAGTGATCACTTCTGACGCTGTTTATTCCGTACCAGGCGTGGCAGGAACACGAATAACAAGGAAGTACTCTGTGACCTTTTCACCTGACATTGGGTACTGGAGCTCTTGCCATTTAATGCCTTCAGTTTTATGTTTCAGGCTCTCAAAGGCAAGTTTGATGAACATTTTCCACTAAAGCCCAAGAGAATTCCAAATACTAAATTAGATTCCAGACAGAAAACTGTCAAACTAAAGAGGTGGTACACACTTAGACTAACCAAAATAAAATGTATTGTTCAACAAGTAAATTGCAGAGTAAACGCAGCTATTGACAGAGACACTAAGAACAGACTGTACAGTAGTTATTTACAGGCTAAAAGGATTTCCAGAAAAGAAATGGAAAAGCAAAGAAGGAAAGTAATGTAAAATTCATTGAGGAGGCCAATAGCCCTGTAACGCGGCATGGGATTTAGTTAATGGGCACATGGAAAAGCCCACCTCTTGCACAAATTCCTGCAGTCCGGATAAATTTAATGAGTATTTTATAAACATAGTGGAAAGCACAATAGGTGAAATTCCTAATCTTGGAATAGATCCTGCAGTTGCCATAAAATTGAGAATAAATGCAGTATGATATCATGGAAGAAGGTGAATGCAAATGGTAAAAAGCTACAAACCTTCAGTGAGCCCAAAAAATCTATGGCATGTCCTGTACTAAACTAAGAACTATAATACACGAAATTGAAAACCACTGACAGTAGTGAAAAATAAATGCCTCCATGCCGGGGAATTTCCAGATTTCTTAAAGGTTGCCTGGACAAATAGGAAATGCACATGAAGTGTCAAGTTACAGTACCATTTCCATAAATCCAGTAATAGCTAAATGATGGAGTCAACAATGAAAGAGAAACTTATAAGTTACTTCAGATTTAATTTCAAAAATAAGTCATGGATTTGAAGACAAAGAGTCTATAGCTTTGGTTCTCTGTGACCTTAGTAAGTCGTTTGACTGCATCCCATATAAAACTTCCTCAGCAAGCTAAAATCATATGACATTGGCGGAACTGTCCTGTAAACTCTTGAACCATACCTAAAGAACAGATGGCAGATTGTATCATTGTAGGGAGAAGTTCCAGCTGAAAACAACTTAAAACGTGGAGAGCCGCAGGGATCGGTCATAGGGCCCCTGTTGTTCTTTATATTTGTTAATGACGTAGGCTCCAATAGACACATACTGCAGTTTGCAGATAATACTGGCTTGTTCGTAAAAGGAGAAAATATTGCTCAGGTGTCCTCTTCGGTGAAACAAAGGTCTGGTTTGAAATGAACAGAATGACAATAAATGAAGACAAAACACAGATGGATGACATGTAGTCTCAGTGTTACTGGAGTACTGACTGTCACAACAGCCATTAAACTTCTGGGGTACATCATCGATACCAAGTTAACCTGGCAACAACACACTAAACATGTGTGCTCCAAACTTTCACGGGCCTTGTACCTCTTGAGGAAATCTAGTATATAAAGCAGAGTGTCCGTCTGTTTATATATATATATATATATATGAGAGTGACAGCACTTAGCGACTTGCAACAAACTTTAAACACAATTTCAAATTTTATTAAACTTTTTCTCGCTGACAACCATAGCAAAATAATGAAAGATAAAAAGTTTCTCGCATACTACTTTTTCGCTGTTTATGGAGTAAAACTACTGCATTCGGATGACGTTACAATTCATAATTTGTACACTACAAATTGCAGCCGCAGGAAATTTTACAGACAGTATACACGCATATAGTTGAGTGTACTTTCTAAATTGTATCACACAGTACGACACGTAGTTCATGAGATATGAACACATTAACAGTAACGTCCACGGAAAACCGCCCCATCACGCACCAAGTTTTAATCTATTACTTCTTTACTGCTAATTGTATTCCCAAGATATTTTACATTCATACAGCACTTATACAAATGAATATGTTCTTGAAAAATGGCAGCAATAAATAAATAAATACCCGGGCAACGCCGGGTTTTCAGCTAGTTAAAAAATATAATGTCAGCCCACTACTTGCTTATTGTGTATTCTGCAATGTTCCACAGCCACATCAGTTACGGCCGTTGCAGTGTGGCCACTCTGCACACTGTAAGTATAATCCCACCTACTGAGTGAATCAACAGGAACCACACCAATGTGTGACCCCGCACCTGATCCAAGCAGCTGTTCCAACTACAAATTAACTCTCCTAACAGAAGAGTTCAAATGACGTCGGTCGTGGCGCTCCAGAACAGACACGAACTAAACACTGGTATGCATTGATATTGATGCATTCTTTTCCAGGTCACATTCTATGTTGAACCCCGGATCTCTGCCAATACTGTTCCCCAGACCACCCACAATAATCACGATGTCCTCCTTGGGGAAATCTTTACATAGTGAACCTAAATCCTCTGTCACCTAACCCAGACCAGCACTTGGTTTGAAGAAACTTGTGACTTGGTATTCTTTTCCTAGTTCATCCAGCTGGAGTTGGCCCACACCTCTGGCCTGCGAGCTACCTAATAACAGAACTTTCTTACTTTTTGCTGATTTCCCTACATTCTTATTCAAATTCTTGTTGAAAGTGTGTTCAGCCCTGTCTACGTCTACTTCTATCCGAGGCTCATCAATTTCTAACTGAAGCAACAGGTCAAACTTATTTTTTACATTCACTTTATTTTCTTTCCACCTGTTGCCACTTCCCACCTCTGACTGCCCTCCTCCCTCTTTAACCTGTTCAGATCCCTCTTAGCCTGATCTAACTCTACCTGAAGGGCAGCAATTTTCCCCTCCTGTTCCACTATCTCCCTATCCCTAGTACCACAGACAAATATATGTTACTCTGTGCTAGTACATAGCCTGCAAAACCACTAATGAGTCTCGCTCACTTGCCCAATTCCCGCGCCACTACAGTCACACCAATGAAAAAAATTACTGCACCCATCACACCATACCCCAGAACAGACAATTCTTCGACAAGTCTGACACTTTACAGTCATGGTAAAAGCATTATGTTATTTAAAAGTAGTCAAATTACTTTAAAAAACAAAGAAAACGTGTACGCGAAATTTAGGCCTACTAGCGACTGGATGTAAACAAAGGTAATAAGCGCAAAGCCTCTAAAACAAATTAAATTTTACGCTGCTTTTACAAATAATAAGTAAAACAATGTGGGGGTACGCTGTACTTAATATGCTACGAGGAAAAAACAAGAACAATTACCGAGATTCTTTAAAATTACTGTGCAAAAAGACGCAAGCAAAAATACGACTGCAAACCTACTTTATCTTTACGCGTTTTCTCAAAAAATACACAAAGCAAAGTGAAACATTTAGTAGTGCGCTTCAAGAGGACGCTAATACACTTTATTAATTTCTTATAACTATTTAAAATAAACTTATTGTTATCTAAAATACTTAAATTTGCTGGAGCACAAAAGTGAGCGTCGTCTTTCGCAGGGCTACCAACGTTAGATATTCTGGATGTGACAAACTGTCCACTGATCGCTCTTTTAAAGAGGTGAAGCCTGCAACTCAGCACTAGGCACTGCGCTCTCGCCGTTTTATGCTACAAAGCAAACCACAGCGGACTGCTTAAATATTCACAGAAGTACTCACGTACTGCCACTGGTAGTCACCACGCAAAAAGCTTCCACGAGGAAGTGGCATTCCATAGCAAAGTTAAAATGTATAAATCTTTTATGTCCTCCCCATCTCACAGGCAATGACGTCTGTTCTATGTTAAGCCTATCAGGAGTGCCGTTGCAAACCCCAGTAGCTCCTCCACATTTTGCCTCGTCAATAAGGGTTAATTTTAACAGCCAGCTAGGCGTAGTTTGGAAGCTGATACAATCTGTTTTGGCACCTGTGTGTTGTGTTCGGCAGAGAAAAGTACAATAAGGAAGGTTGATTTACTGGGGCTAGACCCTCGACCTGCAGCTACCCCACTCCCTTTCCATTGTTACTCTTAAAAGCTTCCTAACTCCGCCACCCGTTGGGAGGAACTGTCTCAGGTAAAGTGCGGTATTTCCTAAAGTGACCTCTTCTGAAGCAAACAAGGCCTGTTGCTTGCGCATCCAAGCCACAAAGAATAATGTCTGGTCCGTCGGCTGCCTCGTAATATGTAACATTCTTAGACACACTGACAGTTACAAGTACAGCAATTACTGACTCTGATTACCAACACAAATACCACGTGTGGGGTATCTAATTAATTACATTCTATTTGTACACATTAAAATGGCATGTACAGAGGTCAGAAATTCTTGACTCCTTAAAACATTACTTATAGTGGTTGATTGTTGTTTTCTTCACTGCAGGGATCAGTATCTGATCATGTACATGCTTAGTGATGATGTGTGAACTGTATGATAGTAAGCTACTATCTGTTTCACCTTTTTGTTAGGATGAGTTTATGAGTAATTGGTTGTTATACTCTTGAAGACCAGATTACCAAATGGCATATTTTCGGAAAAATAATGCAAAAGTAGACATAACAGTTTACAGAAAAATCTCTTTCAGGACTGAATTAGTATTTGACTGCCCATTTAGGTTCCACAATTTGTCATCCATAGAGCATGTCTGCGGTGTCACGAGAAGTGTATTGCTGTTTCATACTAACCTCCAGCTAACGGCCTTCAAATAATGTGATTCAGGCATTGTAAAACTCACCAGGCTGAAAATTCGTAGAATATTTACTTTCAAGCTGTAATGAATTCAAGAACGTATTCGTACAATAAACGCTGGAAAGGCGACTAGTTCACATACGTTTACGTACTATATTTGAACTGCCAGTGTGAAGCGCAGGAAGCAACAAGACACATGATATTTGGGACACGAATCCCCAACGAAATTGTGTCTAAGGATCTATTAAATGGACTTAAGCTGCCCTTTGAAGACACTTTAGTGGCTAAAACAGAGAGATGCCGCACAGTAAACTCATTGGTTCGGTGCAGGTAGCTGTGGGCCATGCTTATTATTGTTTTTATTTCCCTGAACGAATCTAATACAATCTAAAGGTTTAGCAAGCGCTTGCCTTCCTTGTGTGCTAAGCTCCAGGCGTACTGTTTTTATCGAAACAGTGTTACTCAAGTGCGTGTTGAGATTTGCAGTCACTTTTGCCATGGTAGTTTTATATTGTATGGTCATAATTGTTCTTAATGCTCGTCACTTGTTGTCAGTTAATATCTGGTTTCGCCCATTATTCCTTTACCCAATGATGTTTTCCCCGGTTTTCTACACTCTGTAATTACCGAGAATAATGACGCTAGTGAAACGTTAGTCAGTGCACCAGTAACACCACAGATGTTTCCACTAAGTGTGCACCATCAACGTGGCATCTTTAGAAGTGTGAAAGATCATGCATTTCACCGATTATTTATGTTGACTGTAGCAGAAGAAAACGTGTGTATATTGCGAGGTAATATCATAGTGTAACATATGCAGTCATGACACTCCCAGTCATTTTTGTTATACGCTGTGACAGCAGCGCTCCAAGCATCCGAAAAGCTACATCTCCGAATACAATATTAGATGAGTGCAAATAATATCTTTTATGTTGATTTTAACATACTTTTTACATTAGGCAACGTGTGTAGTGCCGTAAAAATAAGTAGAAACTTAAAAATAGCTTCACATTTATCATTATGAGGTTCGCTAAGGTCCCTGACAACGTATGAAGCGGTACATTACAGGACATTTTACTTACAATTATCTAGTAACCTACAGATTTTTACGAAGAATTTCATTTTCTCTTAAAAATAAAAATGGTTAGGAAACACCAGAAGACCTGCTCTTTGGTTTCTCTACTCAGGGACAACAATTTCATTAAAATCGGCGAGGGTAGAACGTAGGAAATGTATAAACGAGGCGCGTCCAGAAAGTAAGTTCCGTTTCAATTTATCTCCGCTGCAGCGCTGCGACTGAAGTTCCGCACATGCGCTGTAGACGATGTGTATCAAGGAGAAGAACGTGCGCCATTTGGAGATCACTGTACGCTTTGTTGTGCTTGTTTGAAATGTCGGCGTTGATTGAAAATCCCGCCGCCTGTGAAATCAGGTCGGTGATTCGGTTTCTGAATGCGAGGAAAGTGAAAACAATTGAAATTTATAGGCTAATTTGCGAAG
The DNA here is from genome assembly GCA_026315105.1 of Locusta migratoria. Lineage (NCBI taxonomy): Eukaryota > Metazoa > Arthropoda > Insecta > Orthoptera > Acrididae > Locusta > Locusta migratoria. Next base: position 148,991,713 of record CM048751.1, on the reverse strand, counting down.
TTTATGGACCAAATGCGATGAGTGATTCGATGGTGAGAAGATGGGTCCGACAGTTCAATGGCGGGCGTAGTGATGTGCACGATGAAGAACGAAGTGGGCGTCCACCTTTGGTTACAGAAGAACTGGTTAACACGATTGATGACAAAATCCAGGACATCTCAAGTCTTTCCTTCGCGGTCATCACTTCACCAATGACGACGAGCTGAAAGAAATTGTTTCCAACTGGTTGAAGACACAGGTGGCAGATTTCTATGAAGAAGGTATACAAAACCTGGTACCACGCTATGACAAATGCTGCAAAATTTCGGCAGTTATGTGGAAAAGTAGTTTAAGAGTTGTAGAATTTTTTTCAATAAAAATTTCTTCTGTATCTGTGTACAATTTCATTTTATTACCAAACGGAACTTACTTTCTGGACGCGCCTCGTAGAATGCAAAAATTACAGTATTGAAAGTACCAAACCAGCCACGAAAGCTGTAGCTGAAGGAATAGCATCACATACGTCGCAATAAAATAGCAAAAACAATCAAACTGTTGTGAGATGGCAGTCCATCTCTCATCTTTATTGACTAATTCAACATAAGAATACTCATGTAATTAGTTCATTACACGTAATTTGCTGTTGCTGTTGATGGAATATTGGAGCAGGGTGGTTTTATGTGGGAATAGGGAGTTATCTGGCTTTTTCAGTGAAGGGGGAAGGCCCTGCGGATGGAATTCCAGAGTGGGGTCGGCTTCGGCGTTCGTTACCTGCTGGCTCGCCGCCCCAGGGGTTCGAAGGTTGCATACGCGCCAAGATACAGCATAGGCCCTGGGCCGAAGGCTTCTAAAAATGTCCGCCGATCTTTCCAAATTGTGGAAGGAAGAAAGCGAGTATGATGTGAGCTCCTAAGGAGACGATCTCGCTGATTCTGAGTAAAGATAACTCCACGACAGGACGTCCCTTGTGCTCTCTCAGGGGATGAGCGTGTTTCCGAAAAAAAAAAAAAAAAAAAAAAAAAAAAAAAAAAAAAAAAAAAAAGACAGCTCTAGGAAGCAGGTCACAGAGCGACGTCAAGGAGGCTTTTCCTAACGTAAAAATTACTACACAGCCCTGGCTGGGAGTGGGTCCTGTGGACGGTCACAGAAAGCGTGAGAATCGTGCCAAGAAGAGTTAAGGGAAAGGGTAGACGTCTCTGATTGGCTGCTGGGCAGAGCTTCATATTTTCTAAATCGGCCAGGTGTATGTGAAATTTCACTAGTCGGTGCTAGGAGGCTTGAATCTGATTGGCTTTCTGGAAAAACAGCGTATATGGGCAGTCTTGCGCTGCAGACTGTGGTTAAAGGGGGACCTCACTTCGTGCTCTCCATGGGTGCATATGTGGAGATTTGCTTGTTTAGCTGCGTCTTGGGCTTAGGAAATTATACAAATTTCAGAGTGAGCTCTGGTACTGATAGTTCTTGTTCGGTGAGAATAAGGTCAGCTAGCCATAATTAGTTGCACCGAGGCACCAATTACGACATACTCAGCTTTCTGGAGTCTTTTAGGCTTTCAGTACTTGTACATACTGAAGTGACCCAGACTTCGCAGAAGTGCTTGAGGTTATAGGCACTTGCACTACCGAGAATACAGTGAATAATATTAGGCAGTACGGCTTCCGAATAACAGATTTTATTTCGTGTTCGAGTACTTATATCCGCCAGGTGCTCACGCCACACCGGTGCAGGGAGTTGACACTGTGGATCGTTGATTGGATAATGTATGGCTTGCACTCGCCAGCAGTAAGTGGCAGTTTATCAGGTTCGCCAGCCTAGCAGGAAAGAGCTGTTTATAAATCTACCCTGCTCAGAATATTTTGTTACGACAACGAACATGTACGTAATTTTCCATTCTGTTAAGGAAGTTTATCGTTTCCAATAGGGGATAATTTGACTTGACAGTCAGTATTAAATTAATGTTGACGGTGATCAGTTTAATATAAAGCAATGTCATAGGTTTATTATTTTTTATTGTATGTGTTTTTATTGATGTCCATTTGTAATTGAGATTTTCGAGTTATTGCTTGTGAAATAATACGAATATTGTGTCGTTTATAATAAACTTATAGCAGAGAAAGTTTTTCTTAACGAATTCCCCGTTTTAATCCATGTATTTTGGAGAGAAACGTCAGTATTAACTGTATTTGTTGTTGTTATGCCTGTGGGACTGGAGATGATAGAAGATTGCTATACAGGGCCAAACAAGTAACTGATCATTGAAAATTATTCAGTCAGAATAATTCAATAACATCTTTATTTATTAAACAACACTAATGATCCAGATAATTGTTTCTCAATATAAGAGAAACCAATTCCGCTATTCTTGATTCAGCTGAACCATCAACGGCAATAATTTTCAAAAGATTGGACAGCGTGGTAGATTGTCACGCAGGGTTCGATTCCTGGTCTGGTCGGATATTTTCTTCAATCGGGGGGGGGGGGGGGGGGGGCTTGGTATTGTGCAATCGTCATCATCATTTCATCATGACAGACACGTAAGTTTTCCAAGTAGTGTTACGTGAAAGACGTGCACTAGGCAGGCCGAACACGACCCCAGGTGGGGTATAATGGCCAAAAATGCCCAAGAAGTCACCACTCAAAAGTACATGCGGATATAAGAAAGACATGCAAATCAATAGACTCCATAAGAATTGACACGCATCAAAAATATTGCCTGTCACAGTAAGAACAGACGATAATAGATATTTATGTTTCTCTTGTCTACTTACTTTCAGCAGAATAAGCTGCAAATATACACATATTCATAAGTATTTTTTCATGGAGAAGTTGTTCTTTACACAATTGAAACAGTGAAATTCAATTTTTTTTTACTTTAATTTCCCAATTATGTATGTCTATTGATATTTTACTAATGCTTGTAACGCAAAAATTATGGTAACTCTTTCGTTAAATAAGTAAAAATATAATTATAAACAAACATTACTCCTTCGCCACCTTGCCCACCGCTAGGAGTGCTATTGTCGTAGTAACTGTCACTTTATAACAACTTTCACAGCAGTGAGTGTCGCGGCTGTGTATGTTAGACTGTGATAACGTCCAAGACTTGGAACGTCAGTTGCACACTATGGTCGTGGCTGAGTGTCAGCACGTGAGCAGTGGTGCCCACTTGCAACAAGACGGGGTATACTGCATGGTGTTCACATTATTTTACCCATCCCCGGTATAAACTGCGCTCCCTCGATGCCTGGTCATTGCTCAGCGCTTTACCTACGATGATGTCTTCCGCAGAAGAAGACTAAATGATAGGAAAAAGTTTTACTCATCGCCCACGGCCTCTCAGCCCTGAAATTTTAAGTTACCGCCGGCCGTGGGAGTTTACAATGTATTGGCGTTCAACTTACTGACAGCTCATAACAGGCTAAATATCCGATAAGGCTAAAGGAGTTGCTACCACAGTCTAACATATGCAGTCGTGACACTCACTGCTGTAAAAGTTGTTACCAAATGACAGTTGCAACGTCACTAGCGCTCCTAGTGGTGGGCAGGGTGCCGCAGGAGTGATGTTTGTTTATAATTATTTGTGTGCGTAATAAACGAAATAGTTGGTATAGTTGTTGCGTTATAAGCATTAGTAAGGTATTAAGAAATATACATAACACGGACATTGATGTAAAAACAGCCGAATTTAAATGATTCACAGGTGTAATGAACAACTTCGTCATGAACAAATACTTACGAATATGAGTTATTTTGCAGCTTATTCCGCTGAAAGTAAGTAGAATATAAACTTAAGAGAAACATAAATTTTTATTATGGTGTGTTCTTACTATGACAAAAGTGTTTTTGACGCGTTTCAATTCGTTGTGTAGTCTAATGATTCGCACATTTTTATGCTTCACTCGGCTCTCTTAAACGCTTATTCGTTTGAATGTCATTACTTTAGCTTAAGAAGGCAATATCTTGAAGATTCTTGCCGTTTGTGGTTCAGTTGTAGCAACAATAGTGGAATTGGGTTCGTCTTTGTTGAAAACAGTTTGATTGCTTTTTCCCTTTTCTTACCAGGTCTGTGACGTTTTTCCTTTAGCTACAGCTGTGGTGGCTGCTTTGGTACATTGAATACTGTAGTTATTGCATTCTATATGCGTTTCCTACGTTCCACTCTCGCCGATTTTACTGGAATTGTAGTGAAGAATCCTTAACGTTCCTGAGTAGAAAAGCGACGACTTTTTGCCAAAGGCAGGTCTTCCGGTGTTTCTTAGCCATTTTTTATAGAAAATGATATTATTCAGCAAAAGCCTGTAGGTTACAAGATAATAGTTGATAAACTGTCCTGAAATGCACCGTTTCGTACCTTATCAGGGATCTCAGTAAACCTAATAAAGACAAAGGTGGAGTTAATTTTAAATTATTACCTATTTTTATGGCACTACATACTTTCCCTAGTGTGAAAAGTCTGTAAAAATCAATATAAACGATACTATTCGCACTCATCCAATACGGTATTGGAAATGTAGCTTGCCGGCCGCTTGGAACGCTACTGTTGCAGTTTTATAACAAAAATCTGCATTACTGTCGTGACTGTATATGTTACACTGTGGTTGCTACTCTTGTGGGTGGACTTGGGACCTAACTTGTGAGATTCCAGGCTCACAGCATTGGGTGATCTACCTCCAGCAACTTCAAATCTGACAAGGTTTTTGTGTGCACGGATCACTGTGGCAAACCACATGAAGTTTAGCATGTAAAGACAGAGAGGGAGAGGCTCTAACAGAAGAATAAGTAGATGGAAAACAAATTAGGCACAGGCAAATACGACTGGCAAAACCAACATTCCTCTCCTGAATCCCTTCAGTCCTTAATTATTTTAAGAATAGAAAAAACATATTCTCTCTCCTTTTCATGTCTGTAAGACCCTATCTATTGTATTTTATTAGTCGTTTTACTCATTGCTGAATGTAGTCGGCTTCTACCAGCTTTTCCATCCTTCTGTATATAATTCGCGTTAATATTTTGCAGCCATGACTTATTAAAATGATGGTTCTGTAGTTTTCACACCTGTCTGCACCTGCTTTCTTAGGGATGGGGATTATAACATTTTTCTTAAAGTCTGAGGGTACTTCACGTGTGTCATACATCTTACCCACCAGGTGAAACAATTTTGTCATGGCTGGTTCTCCCAGAGACTTCAGTAGCTCTGAGGGAATATCATCTACTCCATGGGCCTTGTTTCGACTTAGGTCTTTCAGGACTCTGTCAAATTCTTCTCTCAGTACAGTATCTCCTATTTCATCTTCATCTACATCCTCTTCCCTTCCTACAATATTGTCTCGAAGTTTATTTCCTTTGTACAGCCCCTCTATATATTCTTTCCACCTTTCAGCTTTCCCTTCTTTGCTGAGAACTGGTTTTCCATCAGTGTCCTTGATATTCATAGAGCTGTTTTTCTTATCTCCAAATGTTTCTTTTATTTTCCTGTAGGCTGTATCTATTTTTCCCCTGTTTATACATTCTTCTACATCCTTGCATTTGCCTTCTAGCCACTCCTCCTTAGCCATTTTGCACTTCCTGTCAATCTCATTTCTTAGTCGTCTGTACTCCATTTTGCCTGTTTCATTTACTGCATTTTTATATTTTCTCCTTTCATCGATTAAATTTAGTATCTCCTGTGATATCCAAGGATTGTTTGGAGGTTTTGCCTTCCTACCTATTTTGTCCTCTGCTACCTTCACTATTTCATCTCTCAATTTTACCCATTCTTCCTCGACACTGTTGCAAAAGCAAAGGAAAAGGCATACTAAATTTAAACGAACACGAAATCCCCAGGATTTGCGATTGTACTCAGAAACTCGAAATTTAGCGAGGATTTCAATGCGAGATGCCTACAACATTTATCACAACGAAACTCTTTCCCGTAATTTGACTGAAAACCCAAAGAGATTTTGGTCATATGTTAAATATACTCGGGGAAAGTCACAAACAATACCTTCACTACGTGATAGTAATGGCGATCCTGCCGATGACAGCGCTACTAAAGCAGAGTTACTAAACTTAGCTTTTAGAAACTCATTCACTAAAGAAGACGAAACCAATATTCCAGATTTCGAATTACGAACAGATGCCGTAATGAGTAACATAGAAGTAGATATCATCGGAGTAGTGCAGCAACTAAAATCACTTAATAAGAACAAGTCTTCTGGTCCGGATTGTATACCCATTAGATTTCTATCTGATTATGCTGAAGCGATAGCTCCTTACTTAACAGTCATATACAACCGCTCTCTCATAGAAGGATCTGTACCAAAAGATTGGAAAGTTGCACAGGTCACACCTATATTCAAGAAAGGCAGTAGGAGTAACCCACTAAACTACAGGCCTATTTCATTGACGTCAATTTGCAGCAGGGTTTTGGAACATATCCTGTATTCAAATATTATGAATTATCTCGAACAGAACGATCTATTGACCCAAGGTCAACACGGATTTAGAAAATATCGTTCATGCGAAACACAACTAGCTCTATATTCACACGAAGTGATGGGTGCTATCGACAAAGGTTCGCAAATCGATTTCGTATTTCTTGATTTCCAGAAAGCTTTTGACACCGTACCTCACAAACGGCTTTTAATCAAATTGCATGGTTATGGTATATCGCCCCAAATTTGCAATTGGATAGGGGATTTCTTGTCAGAGAGGACACAGTTCGTAGTAATCGATGGTAAGGCATCGACTAAAACAGAGGTGATATCGGGCGTTCCACAAGGTAGTGTTATTGGTCCTCTGCTATTCCTTATTTACATAAACGATTTAGGGGAAAATCTAAGTAGCTCTCTTAGGTTGTTTGCAGATGACGCCGTCATTTACCGTCTAGTAAAATCATCTGAAGATCAAAACCAACTGCAGAAGGATCTGAATAAGATATCAGTATGGTGTAAAAATTGGCAATTGACTCTAAATAATGAGAAGTGTGAAGTCGTCCACATGAGTACGAAAAGAAATCCGTTAAACTTTGTTTACAACATAAATCAATCAAATGTGAACGCCATAAACTCCACAAAATACCTAGGAATCACTATTACTTCAGACTTAAACTGGAAAGAACACGTAGATAATATCGTGGGAAAGGCGAACCAGAGACTGCGTTTTATTGGCAGAATCCTTAAAAGATGCAACAGAACTACTAAAGAAACTGCATACACTGCGCTTGTCCGTCCATTTTTGGAGTATTGCAGCCCAGTGTGGGATCCTTATCAGGTGGGTTTGACGGAGGACATCGAAAGTGTCCAAAGAAGGGCAGCTCGTTTCGTATTGTCACGATACAGGGGAGACAGCGTTACGTAAATGATACAGGATCTGGGATGGGAATCATTACAACAACGGCGCTTATCGCTGAGGCGTGGGTTACTTGCGAAACTCCAATCGCCAACATTCTCCTCCGAATGCGAAAATATATTGTTGACTCCCACTTACATAGGTAGAAATTATCATCAGAATAAAATACGAGAAATCAGAGCTCGAACAGAGAGATTCAGGTTTTCTTTCTTCCCGCGCGCTATTCGAGAATGGAATGGGAGATAAATAGTATAATTGTGGTTCGATGAACACTCTGCCAGGCACTTAAATGTGATTTGCAGAGTATCCCATGTAGATGTAGATGTAGATGTAGACTGTTTTATTTTCCCCTGTTTCTGTCAATTGTTGCCTAAAGCTCCCTCTGAAATTCTTAAGAACCTCAGGTTCCTTCAATTGATCCAGGTCCCATCTCCTTATTTTCCTACCTTTTTGTAGTTTCTTTAGTTTCAGCCTACAGTTCATAACCAACAGGTTATGGTCAGAATCTATATCTGCCCCTGTGTATGTCTTACACTGTAGAACCTGATTCCGAAATCTATGTCTTACCATTATAAAATCTATCTGATACCTTCCGGTGTCTACTGGTGTCTTCCACGTATACAACCTTCTTTTGTGATTCTTGAACCAGGTGTTTGTTATAACTAAATTTTGTTATGCATAGTTAGTTATTTCCAAGCATACTTTTACGGCGACTGAAAGAAGTCGCAAGACTCACGCACTCACTTCTTGTAAAGTACGAGCTTCTTTCACGTTTGTTACGGTCTGCTAACCTCTTCCCTGCCAGTCAAATATGGCGAACAGCTGTTCATTCAGATGGCACTTTCATTTGTTCTATTGCCAACATAGTCGAAATATATCATACCTTCTCGTTTTCTGCAGGTTAGCAAACGAGAGGTGTACCTGGCAATGGCAAACGCAATGCACTTAACGAACACATTTAACTGGACGTTAAAGTCATCTTCTCGTTAATTAACGAGAAGATTAATGAGAGATGGACGAACCGGCCCTAAGTATGATAGAGCGCGTTATCACTGGCAAGCGGGCGGTGCGTGTCGCGGCCTTCTTGTCGGGTGCGCTCTTACCGTAAACAGCCGGGTCCGGCTCTCTATAAGCTGTGTATAGGGAAAGTATGGCCAGCCTGCCAGCGGCAACCATGCTCGGCCTATTCAGCTGCTGCTTACACGCTGACCGCTGCAACGTTCCCAGCGTTTAACAATACTTATCAGCCGATCTTGAGAAAACTATTCGATAACAAAATTTAATTTTTTCACGTGTTATAGTGTGACATATTCGCTCGATAATGATCTCAATTTCTATTCATTATAACTTACAGTTTCCGTGCTAATTCAAATTAAGTAAACTACTGCGCAAAATTTTGAAGAGTTTGCAGAGGAAAAATCGCATTGCGTAGACTTTGCGTATGGTTGATCTTAGCACATACAATGCTGCGGACTAAATGTAGGTAAGATATCGAAATTTTATTTAAGGTTGAGAGCAGAACGATAACTCTCTTCATTCTCTAGATACAGGGTGTTATATCCGACGGACAGATGCGGGAACTTCGCGTAGTTCTGTCCATGCGGACCTGGCTGCTCTATGGAATATTTTTCGTCCGATTTTAAGAAAACTGTTTCGTTGTGGCTCCAAATCTAAAGGGTTCACCTATAAATTCAGATTGACCTGTACCGTAGCCAAATATTCGAATAGACCACGAATATGTCGTCATCGGAGCATAGGTAAAGGTCCCTTTACAACGCCAATTACATCTGAATGTCTAATATATGTTTCAATTCTTTTTTCCCTGTAATAATACACTCTAACACATGAAAACGAATGAGAAAAGCTTGTTTCAGGAACTGTATATTAATTTCAAATATAACCGGGAATCAGTTCACTCACTAATGTGTCAAAATTTGTATATTTTCGGCAGCTACCTGCAGATAAAATCAACGACGTGTGAATAATTCAAACTCACGACATTGTGCAGGAATTTTCTTCACAAATTTATTAAAGTTAAAAATATATAGGTGTCTGCTGCGTGATCCATTCGTCAGTGAATATTTAATCTATTAATTTACATTATGAATTAAAATCATCACAGCACAAGAACCGAAGTTCGCTTCTGGACTCCTAGTTTTCTCTGACGACTTTCATCAGCCAAGCTCTTCATCTTCTTGTATTTCTGATACCTAATGGAAGTACTATAGTGTTTACCTCCCTTCTTCACTTCTTAAAAATACCCAAAAGTACAACACTTTGGCATTATTCAAACCAAAAGATACGAATATTCACAAGGCTTCTCATAGCAGCCAAGCAACGTATAGGACCAAGATGGCGGAAAGAACCACGTGACTGGATTTCAGCCAATCACAAGCTGCAGACGGCGGCAAGCGGCGCGGAAAAGGATGGCCATACTTTCCCTATACAGAGCTTTATACAGAGCTTTAGGTCCGGCGGCGGTAGCGACGGAGGCGGTACTGATGCAAGTGTCCACTTGTGGAGGCGGTCATGACGGCTATGAAAAAAAAATTAGATGCAGGCAGATCGCGAACGTTGGACGCTGCGTTTGCGGCGGCGGTGGCGTCGGACCGTCCTTCAATGACTGCGCGTGGGCACAAACTGAGCTCCCGGGCACAGTCTGAGCACTCGGCATAATTATGATGATGTGGTGGTGGTGAAAATTTGAATTATTATCTTTGTGGTAGCCATTTTTGCTACTGGAACTGGAAGTGGTAGCCATCTTGTATGTCAGACAACTCAACTGGATAAAATTCGCACCGTGTTTGAATTTCCCACCAAAAGGGGAGCGGAGGCGTTGGAAAACAGGAGGCGGGGGGTGGAGGTGGCCATTTTGTATGATGCCTTCGGAAGTAGGCATCTTGGAGGTGGAAAAATTTTGAATTTCTCTCCGAGAGGGGGGCGTGGGACGGTGGAAAACAGGAGGCGGGGGGTGGAGGCGGCCATTGTACCTCGCGCAATGTATTATGGGTAATCGTGTGACCAGTAGTCCAAGTGTCCGAGGCAGCCATCTTGGATGACGTCAAAAATTAACAGTTAGTGGTCTTCAACACCCACTACTATACTACTTATGATAGGGGCAACATATAGGCATGATTTCATGAAAATCAGATCACGGAAAAAAGATACATCGCAGTCTTAAGTGTTTTCAGTATCTATCTGTTCATCTATTACAAATACCTACTTTCCTAAACTACTTCACGGATTTGCATGGAGCAACTTCGTTTCATAACAGTGGATTCAGGGAAATTGTTTTAGATGTAGGTTATGCTTGAAGTATGGATTGCGTAGTACAGCAAACAAGCGATAGAAGCGCTGTAATGCACCGAAGAACTAATAAACACCTATGCTGCATATTAAGTATGCGGTAGTACAACAACGAAGTGAACATCTGTGACAGAATTAAGCAATCTTATGTCTACGAATACCAACAAACATCGAACATAGTGTTACTGATTTCGCTTTGTGTATTAAACACTTAATAACATTTTTTTGCTTATTTTGGCACTTTTCACTTTTTGTATCAAAACCATTATGGAGATACATTGTTTCTGAGAATGACTTTTACTTACATTTGACATTTTTATGAAGATACATCGTTTCGGACAATGACTTTTACTTACATTATTTTTTGACAACTTGGCTAGAACAACTGATTTTATTGACAGGGATTCTGTTTTTACTGACTGAGGTCCAGAACCCTAAAAAGCCACGATACACACAGGCCCTCCTTGAACAACCGTTGCGAAGCACGGGCATATGAGCTAGTGTACTTATACGTTTGTGACTATTACAGCGTCATCGACGCCAAAGCGAAAATAAAACATTCATATTTATTTACCTGCTAGACGAATATGTAATAAAAATGGGGATACCTATTTTAAAAAATGCCGTTGATATCCGTTTGACCTATGGCAGCGCCATCTAGCGGGCCGACCATATCGCCGTCTGTTTTCTCCCTTCACGCTAGAATAGTTTTTTTTTTTTTTTTTTTTTTTTTTTTTTTTTGGGCTTGAGGCTTATTTTGTGAGATATTTGGCCCAGTCAATATCAATGGACCACCCTATATAATTTTCTCCTTCTCCACTCCTTCCCATTTTGCTACCTTCCCCTCCGCTGCATTCCTACCATGGATATATCTCCACCCATCTAGAACTTACGCTCGGTAAGGCATCACTACAGACAGCCGCGCCGGCCGCGGTGGCCGAGGTGACTGAGGCACTCCAGTCACGGTCAGCACAGCCACTACGGTCGGGGGTTCGAATCCCCCCTCGGGCATGGATATTTGTGCCGTCCTAGTTCGTAAGTAGTTCATAAGTTGTTTGTAAGTTTAGGGACTGATGACCCCGTAGTTAAGTCCCATAAGCTTAAAAAACATTTGAACATTTTTTGAACAGACAGCCGCACTTTCGACTCCCCTTGCACCTCCACCCCGAGTAGCACTGTCTGTGGAGCATTCCACAGAATTTAGCAACCGGAAATTACGGGTGTGTGTTTGTGAGTTGTGACTGAGTGATTTGTATGAACGAGAGTGTTTGTACTTTTTCTGATGAGGGCTGTCGTCAAAGCTAAGTGGCTTGTGCACAAGCAATTTTATTTATGAGCATTTCTGCGGCTAGACGGTCTTCTTTGTTTTGAGGTACAAGCATTGATTTCTATCAAATAGCTTAAATTTCATAGAGTGGCGATAGGTTCGCCAAGCTGAGGTAAACTGAACTGGCGTCAAGCCATGTTAGAGAATTTTACCTATTTACAATTCCACGTTTTAAATAAAGATTGACTGTTGAATACGGCTGTGCATCAAGTTCCAATAGACACTATCGAAGCTGCGATTTTTTTTTTTTTTTTTTTTTTTTTTTTTTTTTTTTTTTTTTTGCGGTATAGAAATTTTACGAAATTGTCGGTATACAGTTACAGTTCGAAGTACAACAGTTAGCTCAGGTTTGCAGTAACAAGTGCCGCTGTGAAAATATTTGTGTTGACTGTAATCTGCGAACAGTGTGTTGACGAACAATCATGATCATGGATTATCATCTGTTCTTAATGTGTTGTAACAACTACTTTCATAATGTCCAGTATACATTTATCTGGTGTTTACTAAAGGTATTAAGTCTGTAAACTTGTATCAAATGGTTTGCTTGTAAACTTTGGTGGACGAAATTTGAGAACAAAGACGAAAGTGACAACAAAATACTGCTGATAAAAATGCACCTACGTCATCTGCCTCAAAAACATTCCACGCCGAAATGAGGTGGCGTTAATAACTGTCCTTGTTGCCATCCTGCCATCCTGTTTGGTACGCGAAATTAAAGTACGAAAACGAAAGTGACAACAGAATACTGCGATAAAAATGCACCTCAGTCAGCTGCCACAAAAGCATTCCACACCGAAATAACGTATCATTAATGACTTTCGTTGCTGCCTCCTTGAAATAAGTATATATTTGTTGCAACGAAGACAGACATATACAAGTGAAAAAATTCTTGCTGTCACAACTAGTTCCACACTTTGCACTGGTTACATGTCAACCATGGTCGATCAAGAAATGTCAACGATAAATCAAATTATTTCCAAAGAAGGTGTAAACACTCAATAGGTTAGTTTCATGAACCACAGAAGCAAAAGAAGAAAAAGAAATATCTCAAAAACAAACCAACACAGTTCAAATGTTTGTAGAGCTTATGGGACTTAACTACGGGGTCATCAGTCCCTAAACTTACAAACTACTTGTGATCTACCTTATACTAAAGACGGCATTAACATCCATGCCCGAGTGGGGATTCGAACCCCCAACAAAAAGTCAAATTACGTCATATGAATTACAGGGACTTTGCATTTTTAAACTCACATTTACATGCTGACCGTAAGTAAAAGTTAATTATTCTAATGCTGAGATTCTTTCCCTGCCTCCCTTCCTCATCCTATCTCTCTCTCTCTCTCTCTCTCTCTCTCTCTCTCTCTCTCTCTCTCTCTCTCTCTCTCTCTCTTTTCCTTCTCTCTCTCTCTCTCTCTCTCTTTCCCTTCTCTCTCTCTTTCTCTCTCTCTCATTTTTCGTCGAGCCGTCTGGGGGAGCCACGTAACCCCTGTACACCCCCTCCCCCCCTGAATCCGTCCTTGAGCAGGTAGAACACTGAGCATTTTTAAAATAGTGTGTACTTCAAGGGGATTGCAGGTCATCTGAAGCCATTAGTCAAAATTTTGTTTGAGTGTAGACAGGCTGAACTCAAACAAAGCAAAACATTTTGATATTCTTGCACAAATTACTCGTCGTTTTATCACTTCAATTTGTGCATTTAAATGCTGAACACACTGTAGGCATATTTCAGCAGAAAAACTTATACAGACTAAAGGTAAAGCAGTCAACAATCCGAAGATTGGTTTGAACACCACAGTGCTTTACTAGGCATGGTCTTGTTTGGAGGTGGTATGCCGTTGCCTTCCTCCGACCTCCGAACTGACTTACCCAGCCAGTTATAGGGGGACCTACAGTTTAACGTGGGTTCCGATGCTACTCGGTATTTTTCAATGAACAATATTGCCAGAGGTGAAAGAAGTGGAAAGTGACAGATAAAAATCCTAGGACCTGGCGAGGATCGAACCCGCGACCTTTGGATTTGTAGTTTAGCACTCTACGACTGTGCAACCGAGGCGCACTATACTCGCTAAATACAATATACACCAAAAACAACACTTGAATCTTCACAACATACGACACAGACTCTTCTAAGGTGTTCTGATTAGCAAAAATATGGCGGCCGAGTTTACACAGTTTGCCGCAAAGAGCGCCGTAACTCGTCCGATAGCCGTTCTATGAAATTTAAGCTTGTTGGACTGTCTCTATTTCTTTATCGGTACTATTATAGCGTCTCGATTGTAGAGCGTACTTTCTAGTTACCCCATTCAAACGACAGTCGGGCGCCATACATGCAATTTATTATCAACGTATTACAAGTTCGTTCGTCATAAAAAAAAATAAAAAAATAAAAAATAAAAATAAAAAAGTTTTTGCGACTTATTCGTCGACTATACTGGATTTCTGGATCGGTCCAGGATAGGAGAGTATTTAGAACGAGCACACTGAAACCACTGATGAAAAGTGCCAAGGTTTTTATATTTTGAGTAACAGAGCTTATCCGTGTCTGAGGAATTTGTTGACACCGTACCGAAGTACTGGTCGTTTCTCATGGCGAGAACGTTGTTTTCTCAAAAAAAGACTTATTATTATTATCGACAATGTTTTCGTTTGCCCTTATCATACATCTCCATTTGTTCTAGCACTGCACTGCGGTGAATGATTTTTCACAATTTTCTTTCAAATAAGTTTCTACACTGCAACGGTTCGTATGAGCTTAACACGAGTGGTCGCTGTGTGAGTGAAACAGCTCTAAACGTAATCGTAATACCCGGATTAGGAAACATCAGCACCTGACAAGAAAACACAAAGTGAGAATTCCGAACAGTATTGTATAATAAGTTACCTCACGACACTAAATAAATAATTGATATGCAGAGGGATCATCGAACCACTTTTATACTATTCATCTCCTATTCCATTCTCGAATAGCGCGCGGGAAGAAAAAACACCTGAATCTCTCCGTTCGAGCTCTGATTTTGTGAGGTGGCGGTATTATGTAGTCAGTTTTTTTATTCCATTATTTTTGTCTTTGGGCAGATGGGGAAGTTCAGTATCGTTTTGATACAGTATCTTTATTTAGATTTGATACCAGTTCTGTTTCTATTGGGGCATTTCGTCTAAGGAAAAGTCACTCAATTATAGCAGTTCCTTAATGAATTTTTGTACGATTCTTTCCGATATCTGGTGTCCAGTGCACAAGCTGGCCACGGCAAGGGGACGGCTGGCGTGCTTTCTCTCACGTAGCCTCGGCAGTCGGTAAATTGGGGTCCGTAAACTAGCGTGTTTGGGCATTTGCCTTCGTAGAACTTCTCTGTTGCGAGACTGCCGACTTGGCTGTGGAAGTCGTACTGTCATGGCCTGCTACCTGTGAGGTCCCGTTCGGTGGGCAGTGAATGGAGAGAGCGGTTGACGAGGGCCGACCGCGGCTACCTGCGAGGTTTTGTTTGAAATTATAGTGCTCACTGCTCTGCAGACGCACTTCAGGTTGGCCGCCAAACTGCCACACAATCGGACGTCCCTCCTCAGAGGGCGAAGTTCACAGAAATCTGAATAGCGCCCTCGCCAGAGCGGCGTGTCTTTTACACGGTTATGAATGCCTAGGCGGTTTCTTTGAATTTGCCGAGGTGGGTGGTTGTGGAAACGTTCTTCTATGTGATGAATGTTAAGAGGTTACAGATAAACACACACACACTCAGGCGTCTACAAAATAGTATGCAACACCTGTAATGCCCTGTATGTAGGCCAAGCAGGAAGAGAATTCAAAACAAGATACAGTGAACACATAAGTGCTTACCACACCAATAACTTTAATAAATCAGCAGTAGCTACCCATATAAAGAACACAGGACATCCATTCCAGAATATCAAGAGTGATCTTCATATACTGCATAAAATGGACAAGGGACATATAATGGACCTCTATGAAGAACTAGAAATCTTCAAAAAAATGTTCAAATGTTTGTAGAACTTATGGGACTTAACTACGGGGTCATCAGTCCCTAAGCTTACAAACTACTTATGAACTAGCTAAGACTAAGGACGGCACAAATATTCATGCCCGAGGGGGAGTCGAACCCCCGTCCGGAGTGGCCGTGCAGACCGTGACTGGAGCGCCTCAGTCCCCTCGGCCACAGCGGCCGGCCTAGAAATCTTCATCCATGAGAAAATACATGGTGACCTGCTAAATGATAAACTGGAAAGCAACAATACTAATTTCTTCAGAAATTTCTCCATTATTGAATGTATTTTTCATTAAAATATAAAATTAATAAAAGTAAAATTAATAATGTAACACTGATTGATTAATTCTTAAAATGTAGAAACTTCTGTTTCAACACATGCAGCTACATATGCACTTTTTATGGCATATTCACTATAAATACTGATGTAAGTAGTTTATCTTAGCTTTTAAGGATCTTTCACAGTAAACTTCAAATACAAAATGTCCACATGTGCTGTAAGTGAATATGTAACTATGTTCTTGTGTTGTGTGTGCCAGACAACAAGATTATGAAAACTGTAAGTAAATAAAATACTACAATAATCCAAAAACTATAATGATGAAACATAATACTAAAAATAGCTATATCTTCCTGAGCAGGTTAAAATGTACAAACATAACCTCACTGGCATCCACAACACGAAACATAATAAGTCAATAATGTACCAGTAACTGTAAAAATGCACCCGATGATGGCAACGTGCTGCCGAAAAGCGTCGTGCAAATAAAAATATTAGTAAATAGTGACTGCTGCAGCATTAATTATTCCAAAAAATTAAGAGGTTTGTTGGGCGCATAGTCGGTCGTCTGGACCAGCTGGGGCTTGGCGCCTATGGTCATAAAACTTATGTATTTTGAGGCCTGGGAACAAAAGAGAGCGTCCGAAAATTCCGAAGAGGTAGTACGTCTGTACGGTAACGTCTCTCTGGGAACTTACCTCGTGTGGGAGGAGCTTGTAGGGGCGTCAGTGATTCGTCAGTTTAGTAATTTGTCAGCAGCTTCTCGCGATATCATTGAGCAGGCTATTAGCTATATGTGGTAATTGGAGCGCTCTGGGCGCGTAGGCAGGGTCGCGGGTCGCGACCACGACCGTTGGCGCGGAGAGAGATATTTTCGGGGATTCACTTGTAGGTCTCAGCAGTGTGCGGATCGACTGAGGTCTCGCGGTTTACTAGTGCTGTTGTCTGAACTAGGTTTTTATCCTGTAGGTTCGCTTTCGGCGGTCACAGTTGACTTACATATTTTGAAAGTCTCACTTTGCGGACAGCGCATATATTAAGACGGTCGGGGGTTCGAATCCTCCCCCCCCCCCCTTGGGCATGGATATTTGTACCGTCCTTAGCCGTAGCTGGTTCATAAGTAATTTGTAAGTTTAGGGATTGATGACCCCATAGTTAAGTCCCATAAGCTCTACAAACATTTGAACATATAGGGTGTTTCACTAAGTGTGTTTGCCTCTGTAACTTATAAAATAATAGGCGACGGGAAATTTTAATGCGGTAGGTTTAACACAAGAAATGTTACACTTTCTGCGGAGCTATGAACATAGTTTATTGTATCATTGTCCAAAGAGTTACATCACAAAGATATAATTTTTTAAATGGACCAATAATTTTTTCTATCATGTATTGCATTCGTTTAAACCAGCTGCGTCCAAATCAATTTAAACTACATTCTTATCACTGTTAGTTTGGGAGCTACAACCCTTCAAAGTTTAGGGGGCGGAGGCTACGACAGCGTATCGACTGGCTGGTGGTCATGAGACAGTGGGCCGTGCCCCAGGGGATAGCCACTCGGCCAGTCGTCAGATACGCTATCGCAGCCTCCGCCCCCAGAACTTTGAAGGGTTGTAGCTCCCAAACTAACAGTGATAGGTATGTAGTTTAAATTGATTTACACGCAGCCGGTTTCAACGAATCCAATACACGATAGAAAAACTATTGTTCCAATTAAAAAATTATATCTTTGTGATGTAACTCTTTGGAAAATGATACAATAAACTATGTTCAAAGCTCAGCAGATAGTGTAACATTTCTTGTGTTGACCTACCGCATTAAAATTTCCCGTCACCTATTATTTTATAAGTTACACAGGCAAACACACTTAGTGAAACACCCTGTATATTAAGATTTTGTGTCGCAAGTTTGACTTGGTGATTTGCACTTGTGAACACTTGTCTGCTCGCGATATAAAATTGTGCAGCCATGGTCCGTCTGGCAGCGCCGACGCTAGAGTGGCTATTAGTTTAAATATCGTTTCTGCTTCACAGAACGAAGTGAGAAAACGGTCGCGTTTTATTTCAACTCTGGTCTGCAGTCATCACCTGCCGCTGCCGACTCCTGTGCATGCCCATCTTCTGCTCCAAATATTTGGTAATGTGCGCCTGCATCATTGATAGGGCCAGTATATTGCTGTTTTGAAAGATTCTCCCTTTATTTTTATAGCTGGAGTTATTTGTCCAAGTTGAGAAACTTCATCTGCCCTTTGAGTTTTTGTATCTGCGGTAGTAGTTTGAATAATTATTCTTCCTGATTAGCTTTTCCTTCTGCCTTGACTCAACCAGTCATTTGTTGATGTAAATCGAAGACGCACCAGCTCCACCAAAGAGACAGCCTACATCACACTTGCGCGTCCTCTCCTGGAGTACTGTTGCCCCTTGTAGGACCCTCACCAGGTGGGACTGACGGAAGACATTGAGAAGGTTCAGAGAAGAGCAGCTCGTTTTGTTCTATCACGTTACGGGGGGAATCGTCAAAAGAAAGACGTTATTCATTGCGGCGTGATCTGTTTGCGAAGTTTCAATCACCGACTTTTACTTCTGAATGTGAAAATATTTTGCTAGCACCCACCTACTTAGGGAGACATGACCATCCCAATAAAATAAGATAAATTAGATCGAAAACGGAACGATTTAGATGTTCTTTCTTCCCGCGCGCTATTAGAGAATGGAACGGTAGAGAAAAGTTAAGAAAGTGGTTAATGAACCCTTTGCCAGGCACTTGAATGTGATTTGCAGAGTATGTATGTAGATGTAGAAATATATATAGGCAACGTAATTTCATGTTCCACCCCATGAACCACAGACATTGCCGAGGTGAGGTGGCTTGCGTGCCTCAACGATACAGATAGCCGAATCGTAGGTACAACCACAGCGAAGGGGTGTCTGTGGAGAGGCCAGACAAACGTGTGGTTCCTGAAGACGTGCAGCCTTTTCAGTAGTTACAGGGGCAACAGTCTGGATGATGGGCTGATCTGGCCTTGTAACATCAGCTAACGTGGCTTTGCCATGCAGTTACTGAGCTGAAAGCAAGGGGAAACTGCAGTCGTTACTTTTCCGAGGACATGCAGCTCTACTGTATGAATATATGATGATGGCGTCTTCTTGGGTAAAATATTCCGGAGGTAAAATAGTCCTCCATTCGGATCTCCGGGCGGGGACACTCTGGAGGATGTCGTCATCAAGAAAAACAAAACAGACATTCTACGGGTCGGAGCGTGGAATGTGCTAACCCTTAATCGTCTAGGCAAGTTACAAAATTTGAAAAGAGAAATGGATAGTTTAAAGTTAGATATGGTAGGGATAAGTGAAGTTCGGAGGTAGGATGAACAGGATTTTTGGTCAGGTGAGTCATGGGTTATAAATACGAAATCAGCTGGTGGTAACGCAGGAGTAGGTCTCATAATGAATAAAAAAAATAGGAATGCGTGTAAGTTACTATGAACAGCATAGTGAACGCATTAACGTAGCAAATAGACACGAAGCCAACACCGACCACAGTGGTGCACGTTTATATGCCAACTAGCATGGCCGATGATGAGGATGTCGAAGAAATGTATGAGGAGATAAAAGAAATAATTCAGAAAGTTAAGGGAAGCGGAAACGTGTTTGTAATGGAAGAATGGAACTCAGTAGTAGGAAAGGGAGAGAAGGAAATGTAGTAGGTGAATATGGACTGGGAAAAAGGAATGAAAGAGGAGATCGCTTGGTGGAATTATGCACAGAGCACAATTTAATGATCAACACTTGGTTCAAAAATCATGAAAGAAGGCTGTATACATAGAAGAGACCAAGAGACACTGGAAGGTACCAGAATGACTTTATAAAGGTAAGGAATAGATTTAGAAACCAGGTTTTAAACTGTAAGACATATCCAGGGGCAGATACAGACTCTGACCATAACTTGTTGGTTATGAACTTCAGATTACAACTTAAGAGACTGCAGAAAGGTAGAAAAGTTAGGAGATGGAACCTGGACATGTTGAAGGAACCAGAGGTGGTTGAGAGTTTCAGAAGGAGCATTAGACAAGGATTGGCTGAAACGGGAGAAAGTAATACAGTAGAAGAAGAATGGGTAGCTCTGAGAGATAGGGTAGTGAATGCAGCAGAGGCTCATATAAGCAGAATGACAAGGCCTAATAGAAATCCCTGGATAACACAGAATATACTAAACTTAACTGACGAGAGAAAAATTTAAAAATGCAACAAGTGAAACAGGAAATAGGGAGTACAGACGTCTTAAAAATGAGATTGACAGGAAGTGCAGACTGGCTAAGCAGGAGTGGCTACAGGACAAATGCAGAACCGTAAAAGAACGCATAACCAGGGGAAAGTTAGATACCGCCTACATGAAAATAAAAGAGATATTTGGAGACAAGAAAAGCAGCTGTATGAATATCAAGAACTCAGACGGAAAACCAGTACTAAGCAAAGAGGGGAAAGCTGAACAGTGGAAGGAATATATAGAGGGCCTATACAAAGGAAATGAAGGAAGTATTCTAGAAAGGAAAGACGAAGTGGAGGAAGATGAGATAGAAGATATGATACTCCGAGAAGAATTTGACAGAGCGCTAAAGGACTTAAGTCGAAACAAGGCCCCTGGAATAGATGATATTCCGTCTGAACTGCTGATTTCGTTAGGAGAGCCAGTCATGAAAAAACTGTTCACCCTGGTATGCAAGATGTATGAGACAGGAAAAATATCCTCCGACTTCAAGAAGAATATCGTAATTCCAATCCCAAAGAAAGCAAGTGCAGACAAGTGTGAAAATTACAGAACTATCAGTTTAATAAGTCATGGTTTAAAATACTAACACGAATTATTTACAGACGAATGGAAAAACTTGTGGAATCTGACCGGGGAAGATCAGTTTGGATTTAGGAGAAATACCCACATTACGACTTATCTTAGAAAATAGGCTAAGGAAGGCCAAACCTACGTTTTTGGCGTATGTAGACTTGGAGAAAGCTTTTGAAAATGTGGACTGGAATACACTCTTTCAAATTCTGAAGGTGGCAGGGGTAAAATATAGGGAACGAAGAGATTCAATTTATACAAAAACCAGACAGCGGTTATTAGAGTCGAAGGGCAAGAAAGGGACGCGGAGGTTGGAAAGGGAGTAAGACAGGGTTGAAGCCCAGTGTTGTTCAATCTGTACATTGAGCAGGCAGTGAAGGAATGGAAGGAAAATTTGGAGAGGGAATTAAAGTTCAGGGAGAAGAAATAAAAAGTTTGCAGTTTGCCGATAACATAGTAATTTTGTCAGAGAGTGAAAAGGATGGAATGGACAGTGTCTTGAAAGGAAGATATAAGATGAACATTAACAAGAGTAAAACGAAGGTAATGGAATGTAATGTCAGAAAATCAGGCTATGCTGAAGGAATTAGATTAGGTAATGAGACAATAAAAGTAGTAGATGAATTTTGTTATTTGGGTAGCAAGATAACTTCTGATGGCCGAAGTAAAGAAGATATAAAATGCAGAATGGCTATGGGGAGAAAAGCGTTTCTAAAGAAGCGAAACTTGTTAACATCCAATATTAATTTAAATGTTAGGAAGCATTTGTCTGGAGTGTAGCGTTGTATGGCAGTGAAACGTGGACGATAAGGAGTTCAGAGAAAAAGATTATAGAAGCTTTTGAAATGTGGTGCTACAGACGAATGATGAAGATTAGATGGGTAGATCACGTGACTAATGAGGAGGTGCTTAACCAAATCGAGGAGAAAAGGAGTTTCTGGCATATCCAGACTAAGAGAAGGGATAGATTGGTAGGACACATTCTGAGACATCAAGGAATTGCCAACTTAGCATTAGAAGGAAGTGTGTGGGGTAGAAATCGTAGAGGGAGACCGAGGGACGAATACAGTAAGCAGATTCAAAAGGATATAGGTTGCCGAACGTACTCTCAGATGAAGAGACTTGCACAGGACAGGGTAGCGTCGATAGCTGCTTCAAACCAGTCTGCGGACTAAAGACCACAACAACCACAATTTCACGTTGTTAATTGACAATTTTCTTTAACTGTTAAGTATAGGATCTCTTATTTTCAAAGTATGTGTAAGGTTTCGTTAGCTTTGTAATGTGACAGGATGAACTGTTTGTGGTAAGTAAACTGCACCTGAAGTATGTATATTCTTTCAATTGAAAACTTCTTTTTCATTCATACTTTTGGTGGGGCAAACAGATATTAGTTAATGGAGGAGTGAACCGAGTAATTTAGGTTAAAATTGTTGGTACCTTAAAAGCTGTACGTGTGTTGTGTGGATGTTGAACCTATCGTTAGATCAGACAACAAATTGTTCCTTGACACAGCAATTTGGTTTAATTATGGCCCTGATACTGATGTATATGCTATTAAGTGAGAAACAGTGCATGAAACTGATTATGTGCGCAACGGATATTTTTAACAAAACAACTGTGACATGTAACCTTTTGAAACAGACACTGACTATACTCAAAAATTTTGACTGCGAGAAAGATATTAAAAAAACCACAAATCACTTTCTTAATGCTTGACTGTGAGAATTTTATGCAGATCAGTTTCTAATTATTGAAATTTAGTATCAATTTAGTATCATAGTCAATTAACTATCATTTACTATGGCACCAATAATGAAATCCGTTCAACAATATTATTCACATCAATACTGCACTTTAAATCCACTAATAATTAATTATCAAATGAAGGAAGTAGGTTAATTTTCTAACTACGTAAATGAAACATGAAAGAAAGTTTAAGCTACTTATTATTAATAATCAGCATTACATTACCTACATAATACAACTTCTGACTTGCTGGCAAAGCAGCCTCTGCTCTACAGCGGAGCCATACACACAACCCAATCGCTCTCTAAGCGAGCTGAACCACTAGACCTAGTACTCTCTCTCAGTGCGAGCTACAATGCTATGCAATACATGATCTTTGCCAAAGATGAAACTTCATAAAGGACACATATCGATACATACAGTAGAAGCGATATTATACATTTTCTTGCAAGCAAGTTACTCGATACAAAACAGGAGGCACAATATTGGACATTTTCTTACAAAATAATTTTTTATGGACACGTTTCATCACCCCCCTCCTACCTATTAAAATTTTGTAGGGTGGGTGATGCCAATGGCATTGCCTAGCCAGCAAAATTACTGAATTTCAAGTCCAAAAATCCATTAATGACATCCAAAATATAACATGAAAAATATGAAAACCTGATAAACATTTTTATCCAAGATATTCAAGATCAAAACAACAGATTTAAAAAAATGTGACAGTCATAAATACATGCAATTTTACAGACGAGTACCAACTAGAGTAATGCTTGGAGTGGTACAGGATGTGACAGGCATAAGCAAATGTCAAAATTTACAGAACATCAGCAATAAATGGAATACATGACAAATGTACATAATGATAAACATAAGTATATATAGAATTTCAGAGAACATAGTTTGACAAATGATATAGTGGAGAAAATGAGATAGCTAGAAGTAATAGACAAGTGAAAAAAAATACAATAATAAACATGAATATATACAAAGTTTTACAAAAGGTAGTTTAACTATTGTCATCATTATTTAAAGAAAATGAGGTAATTACAAGTAATACACACAGTAGTGTAAGTTCCATGCGTCTAAATTTTGTACAAGAGATCAGTATTTTTGGGAACATAAAATGAACATTTGTATCTTGTGCACAATGTAGTCTATGTAAATTTTTAGTGCACTTAGTATAAGATAAAGTGTCAATTTTGTATTCTGTGATGCATTTAAGATGCCATACTTTCATGGATGCTAGAACATACATGTAAAATTTTTGACTACATAGGTTTCTGATCATGTACAAAATAATGTCACTGCTTCGGCACAATAGGATTTCAATATTACGTTTGTCAATCGAATAGTTACAATGACAGTTCAGACTAAAGTGTATTGACTCATTATAGTTCTGAAAGCATATTTATCTATCAAGAGCACAATTTTATTTTGGTCACTCAATGTAAAAGAACCTTGAAATATACCTAAACACTTGTAATGAACCTGTGGACAACGTTTGCAATGGGAGGCACTGAATAGTATAAGCACACGAATAGCACATTAGCTCCTAACATTCATTTTAGGTCTTCACACGAATAGCCAATTATTCCCTAACATTCATTTTAGGTCTGCACACGATTAGCCAATTATCCCCTAACATTCATCTTAGGTCTGCACACGAACACAAAACACTGTAAGATTACACCACACTGTAGGCGAGCTGGCTGGTTGTATTGAAGTTGAAGTCATGGGGAAAAGGTTCTGATGTATTCCTCCATGCAATTCGACAACCAAGTGTGCTCCAACCAACGGGGCTACTAGCAGACTGCATCAGCATAGCCAAAATTAGAGCAAAATTATGGTGGTTGGCCAAGGCTGCAATGGACAGTACTATGTGGCCAAACATCATCCAAAAAACATCTTCATTAAAAGGCCCAAAATCAGTGGTGTATAATAACACGTCCATTGTTCTGTGTGCATTATGGAATCTCGTGTGCGAAATCGCCAGTTCCCATGCGTGTCCAAAGTACATGAAATAAAGCATTTTACACACAAATTAGTAACATAGTCATGATATTTCAGTTTACACTGAAAGAAAAGTCGTTGATTATTAAACCATATTTTTACATTACAAGTAGTGTCTTGAAGACGGATACATTTGAATAGTAATGAGTAATTTAATTCTTATACTAGAGTATCTACAAAATTAGTGTCATTTCATATAGGCATAAGGCTTTACATACTATGTACATATTACTTTACAAATACATAAACGTATGAAATACATTCAGGGTGCTTGTCATCAATTTGGCATTAGGTCATGTGAAGTAAATTTGTTGTCATAATTAGAGCAATTAACGTGAAGCCACTTCAAATAACTTGACATTCCAATTACCACTAGTCAATTAAATTGACATACATCACTATGGTGGGGATTGCATTACCACCAAATTATAACGATTAAATTACATATGTTGCCATGGCCAGGCTTTTGTCTGAACTGAGTTACATATTTCATTGCCTTGAGGTATAACACATCAGGGTAGTTTCGTGAGAATATCAAAAGAGGTTCAAGTCATCAGGTCATGTCTGTGTCTGTCTGAGTCAGCAGTAGGGTCAGACAAAACAATTAAGGCAAATTTTGGCACAGTAATAGATGTACATCACAGTAAATCATCCGATAACGTACACTACTTGTTAGGCATAGCTGCAGATTTTCATCAATAAGATCATCAATAAAATTTTGAAGATAGCAGTAAGCAAAAGCAAAGTATCTCTGTGCATTAACTAGACTTAACTAGGCGTAGTTTATGGCAAAACTGCAAGTTCGCAAGAGAGATGGCTGTGTGCAACGTATAAGCATAACAATACATTTTCATGAGCTTCATTATAAAATTAATTAGCATAGTGGTAGGGCTTAGGTATATAATTAGTGAGCATAGCGGTAAGCTTTGATTACAAGAGCAATAAGCATAGCTGCAAGCATAATTAGAGATATTCATTACACATAATTACAAATAATTACAGAGCATCAGAAGGATATGATTCTCACCAATCACACATGCCATTGAAGGCACAATGCATCAACATACAAAATGGTGCACATAAGCACAAAGAGGAAACACAAAAGCGCAGTGCGAGTAATCATTGTATACTCTCGTCCACATAATTACGTTTATCAAACATCGAAGGATATGATTCTCACCAATCACACATGCCATTGAAGGCACAATGCATCAACATACAAAATGGTGCACATAAGCACAAAGAGGAAACACAAAAGCGCAGTGCAAGTAATCATTGTATACTCTCGTCCACATAATTACGTTTATCAAACATCGAAGGATATGATTCTCACCAATCACACATGCCATTGAAGGCACAATGCATCAACATACAAAATGGTGCACATAAGTACAAAGAGGAAACACAAAAGCGCAGTGCGAGTAAGCACATAAGAAAAGAACAGAGCATAGCATCATTAGCAACAGAGCGATTCTCCTCATAATTGCTTCATAATCATTGTATACTCTCGTCCACATAATTACATTTATCAAACATCTTTGACTGTTACCAATACCTTCCTTACCATCATTTATCCATAAACAATAATGCATTTTCAAGACCACCATGACATATTGTGTATTGCCTTACTCTTCATCCTCCAGAATGTCCTTTTTCTTTTTTACTGCTTAATTGGCTTAGAAAATGCTTATGTCAACTCAAAATCTTCTTCACTCGCTCCGAAGTTCGTAAGTTATGCAATTAGTAATACAGAAGAGAAATCTGATATTTTCTGAAACATAATAACTTAATTAGATTACTCAATCAAAAATTTCCATTAATTTTAGTTGTCTTGCACAGCCACAGAGTTCGTTATATGTAAATTGCAAGATAGTCATAGTTCTGTATGACAATATCCCAGCGTAGCACAGAGCATAAGTATTCAGAGTTAGGGAAAAGTAACAGTGAGAAAAAGATGTAGATAGAGCGCACTAAGGAAAAGCGGAAGAATAGTGACACTCAGCTCGAGAACGGGGCACCAATCGCCACTTGGTGTGTCCAAAACAGATTAATGGACTCTCTACCCCATTTTTATGCCTTGAAAATTTTAATATTGGAAATGTGGTGTATGCCTTTCGACTTGTGCGTCTGTACGTGTGTTGTGTGGATGTTGAACCTATCGTTAGATCAGACAACAAATTGTTCCTTGACACAGCAATTTGGTTTAATTATGGCCCTGATACTGATGTATATGCTATTAAGTGAGAAACAGTGCATGAAACTGATTATGTGCGCAACGGATATTTTTAACAAAACAACTGTGACATGTAACCTTTTGAAACAGACACTGACTATACTCAAAAATTTTGACTGCGAGAAAGATATTAAAAAAACCACAAATCACTTTCTTAATGCTTGACTGTGAGAATTTTATGCAGATCAGTTTCTGATTATTGAAATTTAGTATCATAGTCAATTAACTATCATTTACTATGGCACCAATAATGAAATCCGTTCAACAATATTATTCACATCAATACTGCACTTTAAATCCACTAATAATTAATTATCAAATGAAGGAAGTAGGTTAATTTTCTAACTACGTAAATGAAACATGAAAGAAAGTTTAAGCTACTTATTATTAATAATCAGCATTACATTACCTACATAATACAACTTCTGACTTGCTGGCAAAGCAGCCTCTGCTCTACATCGGAGCCATACACACAACCCAACCGCTCTCTAAGCGAGCTGAACCACTAGACCTAGTACTCTCTCTCAGTGCGAGCTACAATGCTATGCAATACATGATCTTTGCCAAAGATGAAACTTCATAAAGGACACATATCGATACATACAGTAGAAGCGATATTATACATTTTCTTGCAAGCAAGTTACTCGATACAAAACAGGAGGCACAATATTGGACATTTTCTTACAAAATAATTTTTTATGGACACGTTTCAACCTCTCATTGCGATAGTGGTTAGGAATTTATAAAATTAATGTGTTTGGCCATATCATACGCCACCGAGCAAGTGAGGTCAATAAAAAATAATTTTCCATG
The DNA here is from genome assembly GCA_026315105.1 of Locusta migratoria. Taxonomy (NCBI): domain Eukaryota; kingdom Metazoa; phylum Arthropoda; class Insecta; order Orthoptera; family Acrididae; genus Locusta; species Locusta migratoria. The sequence goes on along the minus strand of CM048751.1, from coordinate 148,963,847 downwards.
GTTTTATAAACATAGTGCGGCCCAATTTTAACTATCAAATATATTATGATATCACTTTGATATCTACAAATTAAAGAATTAATTAAAAATAATTTATCAAGTGGGAATTTTCATACTGAGTACTGTCGCAGTTGACAAAACTCGCACACATGGTAAACAGTTTGCAAACACTGAGGCAACAATTTTCAGTTTCTCGTATTTTATTCTGATGATCCTTTCTACCTATGTAGGTGGGAGTCAACAATATATTTTCGCGTTTGGAGGAGAATGATGGCGATTGGAGTTTCGTATGCAGACCACTCCGCAGCGATAACCGCCATTATTGTAATGATTCCCATCCCAGGTCCTGTTTCATTTCCGTGACGATGTATCCCCTGTATCTTGACAATACAAAACGTGTTGCCCTTCTTTGGACTATTTTCGATGTCCTCAGTCAAATCCATCTGATATGGTCATTGGAGTTTCGTAAGCAGACCACTCCGCAGTGATAACCGCCGTTGTAATAATGATTTCCATCCCAGGTCCTGTATCATTTCCGTGACGATGTATCCCCTGTATCTTGACAATACAAAACGAGCTGCCCTTCTTTGGACTCTTTCGATGTCCTCCGTCAAACGCATCTGATAAGGATCCCACACTGGGCAGTAATACTCAAAATGAGGACGGAGAAGCGTGGTGTATGCAGCCTTATTAGTAGTTCTGTTGCATCTTTTAAGCGTTCTGCCAATAAAACGCAGTCTCTGGTTCGCCTTTCCTACGACATTATCTACGTGTTATTTCCAGTTTAAGTCTGATGTAATAGTAATTCCTAGGTATTTAGTGGAGTTTACGGTCTACACATTCGATTTATTTATCTTGTAAACAAAGTTTAACGGATTTCTTTTCGTACTCATGTGGACGACTTCACACTTCTCATTATTTAGAGTCAACTGCCAATTTTTACACCATGGTGATACCATATTTAAATCGTTCTGCAGTTGTTTTTGATTTTCAGATGACTTTACTATACGGTAAGTGACGGCGTCATCTGAAAACAAATTAAGAGAGCTGCTCAGATTTTCTCCCAAATCGTTTACGTAGATAAGGAACAGCAGAGGACCAATAACACTACCCTGTGGAATGCCCGATATCACATCTGTTTTAGTCGATGCCTTACCATTGATTACTGCAAACTGTGTCCTCTCTGACAGGAAATCTCGTATCCAGTCACAAATCTGGGGCGATATTCCAAAACCACGGAATTTGAGTAAAAACTGTTTGTGAGGTACGGTGTCAAAAGCTTTCTGGAAATCTAGAAATACAGAATCAATTTGATAACCCTTGTCAATAGCACTCATCACTTAGTGTGAGTAAAGAGCTAGTCGTGTTTCACATGAACGATATTATTTAAATCCGTGTTGACCTTAGGTCAATAGATCATTCTGTTCGAGATAATTCATAATACATGAACACCTAAATAGTGACTGTCCGATTACAGTGATTTCAGTGGATCCTACTATTCGGTAGCTGCGACCTTTTGTTGTGATTTGGCACATTTAAAACAGCAGTTTACGAATTCACGACGTATCATTTCTGATCTTTACCAATTGCAATTTCTGCGAATTCTATGATGAATCACCGGAGATGCTACTGCAAAGTGATTCACTCGTAGCAACTGGCAATCACTGGTGAATATATATATATGCCAACTGGTAATTCTAGGCAACTAGCTTTTAATTGTCTTCGAAAATTTAATCACACAGAATGAGAGGAAATAATTTATCGTGATAACTGTGAAATAAATGCTGTTCCTGCACTATGGTTGACAGTTTCTTGTATGTACTCATATCCGGTCAGCCAGTTAATTATCCTCGTGATTTGAGCATTTTGTAACTAACATTACCACACTACACGGCCGAGGCCGTAAGTAAAATTCAACCGTATTTCTGTACAGGTGAATTGTGTTAGTGTAACGGAAGTGATATATTCTCCATGTAAAGTGTGCAAATTGATAATTTGAACCGTATATTGTTGAAGTCATTAAGCTATTTTAAAGGGATAATAAATTTGAAATACATACTGAGTGAATAATGAAAAATCTGTTATCTTGTTAAAGACATTGCGTATTCTTCAGTGCCAATACTGGGTATTTCCATACCACCCGTCTTCTTTGACCCATGACGTCAGGCACAAACTCATGACGATAACCGACATTCATATTTCAATGCGAATGTAATATGGCGTCGAAAACAACATAAAATAAACAACGACACAAATATAAATGTAAGCGAAAAAAACGAAAAAAATAAGTAAAAGAATTTAACGGGATTATCGCGGGAATTAAGGGGTTTTGGGCGGAGAGATTCTAAATAGAAAAACAATCTAAGTAGCAATAATGAAATAAAAATGAAAAATCAAAAAAAAACATGCAATGATAACGTTTCATTGTACATAAATAGCTCTTCCGGACAATGTAGGACACAAAATCACCCTGAGAATAGCTCATTTATTTAAGATCTTGAATACGATATAACGTCAGGAGAGCTTTTTTTTCGTAATAATGAAGTACAATTGCGGAATTGTTGAAATACGGTGCGAGAGACTAGCGAAGTGTAAAAGTAAAGCTACGTTTTGCAATGAATTCGAGGGAACGGAGTCTGTTTAGAGAAAAAAATGCTATCGCGCGTGCGTTTAAGTACGACGTAAATCTTCAAGTTTCAGTTCATTAAAGAAAATATAAAAAAATAATAATAAAACAAGTCTCACGGTACGCAGACAGATCTATCTTTTACTGCAGTCATAGGAATGCCCAAATTAAAGTACTCTGTAAAAGGGGGAAAAACTCACGTGATGCGGACAGATCGACTTTTAATTAGCTCACAGACACGATCTGTAACTTTATTAAGAATAATGATTTATACTAATGTGATTGCCGGTCATTTCACTGCTAGTAAATTAGTGGGAAGTAAGGCATAAGATGCAGATATTGGGAAGTAAAGCGCAGCATACCACCTATCTGATTTTAATGTCATCATTTTCCCTATGAAACCATAAATTTGACAGAAGTTCAACCCCTTAGAAAAATATTGCGCACGCGCTTTCGCGCGTGCTTTTAAGGGCGACATAAGCCTTCATGTTTCAGTTAATAAAAAAAAAAAAAAATAAATAAATAAAAATATTTAAAAAAATTTTACGGGATGCAGACATAGGAATGCCCAGATTAATGCGCTGTGTAAAATTAAAGAAAAAAAAGGGGGGACAAACCGTGGCGTGATGCGGACAGAACGTACTTTAACGTCTACACATGAAACACCACTCGCGGACTCATTAACTGCACTTCAGCCCTTATAAATACAACTCGGATCGCTATAAAATAATTTCAAGTATTTCCTATCGCTGTAGTAATTGTTCAACACAAAACGCGTAGGTAAATAAATAAATACATTCTAATAAATATTACCTCTGACACAATACTTTATAAACACAAAAACGAAACACGTAAAGAATTACCTCTATAATCAATTTAAAGAATTAAATTATTCTTATAAAATTGGCCAACACGTACCACGTAAATAAATAAATGCATTCTAATAAATATTACCTCTGACACATTTACAATATAACCAGCGACTAGTAATAAACAAATAGAAACACATCTATGACAAAATGACGTAATACATGACGAAATCGGTCAAAGCCGACGGGAAGTCGGATCAAGTCTAGTATACGATACAACCGGTAAGCTTTGACCAATGACATGCATATGTATTTGTATGAAGATGATATTAATTTTTGTGTATCAAAGATATGGAATTATTTGCATATGGTCATTGATTACATAAAAGATAACCAATTGATATCTCGATTTTCTATTGATTGAAGTGATTCGACGATTTTTTCATAATTTAAAGATAATGTATAAATTGAGAAATTGATTGCTTTCATTCGACAATAAGTATTATAGTTTACTGTTCATTACGATATAGATATCTTTTCAAATAGCGACATATATTATTACGCTACCATTTTACGCGGACATCATTGTACATGAAGCTTTCAACGAAAACTCACACATTTATAGTAGTATTTGTTAATATAATAATAAAAAAAGTATTTTTCTTATACGTAATGTTGTAACTTCTTTTTTTTTTTTTTTTTTTTTTTTTTTCAGACGCCAGACTTGGAACTGTATCACCTCTAAAAAATCAATACTTTTCATTTGTTAGTAATTTTTAAATTATTTAAACAAGTTAATAAATAAAAATACAATTATGCAATAGATATGATTTGTTCCATTTATCTATACTAATAATAAATCTGTAAATGTAGGCCTGTCGCTGTTCCCTTCAATCTGCAAAACTGGACGAATCTTCATGCGGTTTCCACAGGAAACATGAGAAAAGTTTCGGTCAGCATATAGGCATAATTTTATCAAAATGAGATAGCGGAAAAATCAATATCGTAATTTTAAGTGTTTTCAGTAACCGACGAGTCTGTGTTTTCAACTATTAAAAATCTCTTATCTCCAAAACTACTTCACGAATTTGCATGGGGTTTTCACAGGTAACTTGAGTGTAACTCTGGACAACATACAGAGTTCGTTTTTTAAAAATCGGATCACGGAAGAAAAGAATATCATAATTTGAAATATTTTATCAACTACCGTCATGTTTGTCTGTCTCTTTGAGCACGTCTATCTCCTAAACTACTTGACGAATTTTCATGCAGTTTTCACACGTAACGTGGGCATATCGTGCGGTTACATAAAAGCTTCAATAATTAAAATCGGATAAGAGAAAATAAAGATATCATGCTTTAATCATTTGCTTAAAAGTCGTCGTGTATGTCTATTTGTGGAAGGTAATCTACAAAAGTACTACACGAACACTTATGGGTTTCCACAGATAAGTTGAGAATAGTTTGGAGAGTAACATAGGCTTAGTTTCATCAAAATCGGATCAAAATCAGGGAAAATAACATAATTTGAAATTTTATGTGTATGCTTTGCTAATAAGTATGGTGTGAAACAGCAAATTTCCGAGAGTACTATACGAACATTCATGGGGTTTCATAGGTCAACTGAGAGTACCTTAGGGCAACATATAAGCTACATTTCATCAAAATCGGATCATAGGAAGAAAAGATATCGTAATTTGTAGTTTCTGATGTATGCTATTCATGAAATGCAGCGTAGTATCGCAAAGACCCGCTAGAGGCGCTGTTACTGACATAGTATATCAAATAACTAATAGATGGCGATGCTGCATTGATTATATTGATTATTTTCATAACTTGAGTGAATCCTTTTTGAAAAATCAGTCACGTACAATGAGGGGAATAATCCTCAGTGTTGATAATGAAATAAATGATTAATGTTGTTCCGATCAGTGAATTAATGATACCCCTAAGGCGAATATTTCGTTGCCAACGTTAACATACTAAACTGCTGCCACTGTAAGCAAAGTTTAACCCAGGTACGGTACAAAAAAAAAATAAATAAATAAAAATAAAAAATAAAAAACACTTTCCTCCAGTACCTCGCCTCCTACTTTCCAAAGTTGTGAGACGACATCGTGAGTCGTGTCGGGATAGCTCAGTCGGTAGAGCAGTTGCCCGCGAAAGGCAAAGGTCCCAGGTTCGAGTCCCGGTTCGGAGAGACAATTTTAATCTGCCAGGAAGTTTCATACCAGCGCACACTCAGCTGCAGAGTGAAAGTTTCATTCTGATTCTTACTTGTTTGATTTTTTGTGCATTTTTCTCTTTTTTGAAAACTAAAACGAAATTTTGCTTACTGGTAACACTCTTATGTATATAGTTTGTGCATTCTATGCTACTATCTCACTAATTCTACATCTACAGCTACATGGAATACTCTGCAAATCACATTTAAGTGCCTGGCAGAGGGTTCAATTCAAATGTTTGTTAAGCTTATGGGACTTAACTACGGGGTCATCAGTCCCTAAACTTACAAACTACTTACGAACTAGGACGGCACAAATATCCATGCCCGAGGGGGGATTCGAACCCCCGACCGTAGTGGCCGTGCTGACCGTGACTGAAGCGCCTCAGTCACCTCGGCCACCGCGGCCGGCGGCAGAGGGTTCATCGAACCACCGTTATACTATTTTATCTCCCATTCCATTCTCGAATAGCGCGCGGAAAGAATGAACACCTGAATCTCTCCGTTCGGGCTCTGATTTCTCGTATTTTATTCTGATGATCATTTCTACCTATGTTAGTGGGAGTCAACAACATATTTTCGCATTCGGAGGAGAATGTTGGCGATTGTAGTTTCGCAAGTAGCCCACGCCGCAGCGATAAGCGTAGTTGTTGTAATGATTCCCATCCCAGATCCTGTATCATTTCCGTAACGCTGTCTCCCGTGTATCGTGACAATACGAAACGAGCTGCCCTTCTTGGGACTCTTTCGATGTCCTCCGTCAAACCCACCTGATAAGGATCCCACACTGGGCAGCAATATTCCATAAAAGGACGGATAAGCGTAGTGTACGCAGTTTCTTTAGTAGTTCTGTTGCATCTTTTAAGGGTTCTGCCAATAAAACGCAGTCTCTGGTTCGCCTTTCCCACGACACTATCTACGTGTTCAGAAAATCAAGGAATACGGAATCAATTTGCGAACCCTTGTCGATAGCACACATCACTTCGTGTGAATAAAAAGCTAGTTGTGTTTCGCATGAACGATATTTTCTAAATCCATGTTACCTTGGGCCAACAGATCATTCTGTTCGAGATAATTCATAAGACTTGAATACAGGATATGTTCCAGAACCCTGCTGCAAACTGAAGTCAATGAAATAGGCCTGTAGTTTAATGGGTTACTCCTACTGCCTTTCTTGAATATCGGTGTGACCTGTGCAACTTTCCAATCTTTTGGTGCAGATCCTTCTTTGAGAGAGCGGTTGTATATGGCTGTTAAGTAAGGAGCTATCGCTTCAGCATAAGAAGACTTGTTCTTGTTAAGTGATTTTAGTTGCTTTACTACTCCGATGATATCTACTTCTACGTTACTCATTACGGCATCTGTTTGTAATTCGAAATCTGGAATATTGGTTTCGTCTTCTTTGGTGAATGAGTTTCTAAAAGCTATGTTTAGTAACTCTGCTTTAGTAGCGCTGTCATCGGCAGGATCGCCATTATTATCACGTAGTGAGAGTATTGTTTCTGTTTTACCTCTATTATATTTAACATATGACCAAAACCTCTTAGGGTTTTCAGTCAAATTTCGAGAAAGAGTTTCGTTGTGATAAGTATTGTAGGCATCTGGCATTGAAGTCCTCGCTAAATTTCGAGCTTCTGTGTAGGATCGCCAATCCTGGGGATTTTGTGTTTTATTTACAACTTGTACAAAAACCAGACAGCGGTTGTCAGAGTAGAAGGGCATGAAAGGGATGCAGTGGTTGGAAAGGGAGTAAAACGGGGTTGTAGACTTTCTCCAATGTTATTCAATTTGTACATTGAGCAAGCTATAAAGGAAAGCAAGGAGAACTTTGGTGAAGGAATTAAAGTTCAGGGGGAAGATTTAAAAACATTGCGTTTTGCCGACGACATAGTAATTCTATCAGATAAGCAAAGGACCTGGAAGAGCAATTGAACGGAATGGACAGTGTGCTGAAAGGTGCATATAAGATGAACATTAACAAGAGCAAAACTAGGGTAATTGAGTGCAGTCTAAGAAAATCAGGTGATGCTGAAGGAATTAGATTAGGTAACGAAGCAATAAAGGAATTAGATGAGTTTTGTTACTTGGGCAGTAAAATAACAAATGATGATCGCAGTAGGGAGGATATAAAATGTAGAATGGCAATGGGTAGGAAAGCGTTCTTGAAAAAGAGAAATTTGTTAACATCGAATATTGATTTAAGCCTAAGGAAGTCCTTTCTGAAGGCATTTGTATGGAGTGTTGCCTTATATGGGAGTGAAACATGGATGATAAACAGTGCGGACAGGAAGAGGATTGAGGCTTTTGAAATGTGGTGCTACAGAAGAATGCTGAAGATCAGGTGGGTGGATCGCGTAACTAATGAGGAGTTTCTGAACAGAATTGGGGAGAAAAGAAATTTCTGGCATACCTTGACTAAAAGAAGGGATAGATGGGTAGGGCACATTCTTACACATCAAGGAATTGTGAATTTAGCGTTGGAGGGAAGTGTGAGGGGTAAAAACCGCAGAGGAAGACCAAGAGATGGATACAGTAAGCAGACTCAGACAGATGTGGGTTGCCGTTCTTATGTGGCTTGAAGAGGCTTGCTCAGAATAGGGTATTGTGGAGAGCTGCATCAAACCAGTCTTCGGACTGAAGACCACAACAACAACAACAACAAAATTGTAAATTGCTGTCGATACCACTTCTTTGAATTTGAGCCACATCTGGTCTACACCTACATTTAGTGTTAGAAACGTGTGGAAGCTACCTTTCAAGAAGCAATGTATTTTATTTCTATCTGCTTTCCGGAACAAATATACGTTTCGTTTATTTTTGGTAACTTTGGGACTTTCGATATTGAATCTCGCTACGACGGCTCTGTGTTCACTAATACCTGTATCCGTTTTGATGCTCGTTATGATCTCAGGATTGTTTGTTGCTACGAGATCAAGAGTATTTTCACCTCCATTTACAATTCTAGTTGGCTCATGAACTAATTGTTCGAAGTAATTCTCAGAGAATGCGTTGAGTACAATTTCCCACGATGTTTTATGCGTACCTCCTGATTTGAAAATATAATTTCGCCAACAGATTGAGGGCAAATTAAAATCTCCGCCTACTATTATCGTAAGAGTCGGATACGTTTTTGTAATTTGACTCAGGTTTTCTTGGAACCTTTCTGCTATTGTATCGTCAGAGTCGGGAGGCCGGTAAAAGGAACCAATTATTAGCTTCTTACGATTTTCAGGTACAACCTCTACCCATAATAACTCACAGGAACTATCAACTTCAACTTCGCTACACGAAAGACTACTTTTGACAGCGACAAACACGCCTTCACCTATTTTGTTTAATCTATCCTTTCTGAAAACAGTTCGATCTCTTGCAAAATCTTCTGCTGAACTTATTTCCGGCTGGAGCCAACTTTCACTGCCTACAATGGTGTGTGATTCGGTGCTTTCTATTAACACTTTAAGTTCTGGTATTTTCCCGACACAGCTACGACAATTTACAACTGTTATACCGATAGTTCCTAGATCTGCATTTCTCCTGTGATTCACCTGCCCCCTTTGAGATTGCCCATTTTGTTTTTCCCCGAAGTCCTCTATTCTAAAAAACCGCCCAGTCCACGCCACACAGCCCCCGCTACTCGTGTAGCTGCTTCCTGCTTATAGTGGACTCCTGACCTATTCAGCGGAACCCGGAAATCCACCACCCGAAGGCGCAAGTCAAAGAATCTGCAGCCTATATAGTCGCGGAACTGCCTGAGCCTCTGATTCAGAACCTCCACTCGGCTCTGTACCAGAGTGCCACAGTCGGTCCTGTCAACTATGCTGCAGATGGTGAGCTCTGCTTTCATCTTGCAAGCAAGACTGGCAGTCTTTACCACTTCGGTTATCCGCTCGAAACCTGAGATGATCTCTTCAGATCCGAAACGACACACATCATTGGTACCGACGTGAGCCACCCCCTGCAGTTGGCTGCACCCCGTACCCTTCATGGCATCCGGGAGGACCCGTTCCACATCTGGAATGAATCCACCCGGTATGCACACGGAGTGCACGTTGGCCTTCTTAACATAAGTATTAAGTAAGACTAAATCAAATAGCCAGATGAACTTGCTGCAAAAATATTGCCGCGAGAGACCAGGAACCCCAACTGCCGGCGTGGTGCAGGGGATAACGTCACGAACTGCGGAGCAGAAGGTCGCCGGTTCAATCTCACCCACCGGCAAAAATTTATTTCTTTGTAATTTACAATTCCAGAAGGTTCTACATCTTTATTATGTTCACTTGTAAATTCTACTTGTTCTTCTAATTTCTGGTAAATTCTGTCTGTGTATAAATAGCAGAGCACTCTGCCTGAGAGGCAGTCAGTGCTGCGTGTATGTTGAGTTCGTAATAAACGTGCTTTCAGTATAAGTGCTGTGTTTAGTTACCTTCGAAGTCAAGCCTACTTGCAACGTGACATTGTTTGGTGGAGGCGCCGGGTACGCTGTGCAACAGCTGCATCACCGTGGCTCAGATTAGGCAACGTAAAAGCCGTCGCTTACACGGACTGGAACCGGAATACAAGGGATACACCGAGTACATCCTTCCAAAAGTCCGTATTATCAGAAGAACGATGGAGACGAAACCAGCAACAAGCCAGCTGCACATCAGACACCCGTCGATGTTCTCTGGAGATGCTGGACAGGACCCCAGCAAGTGGCTAAAAGGGTTTTACCGAGTCGCCAAGTACAACAGGTGAGATCATACGATGTGCTTGACCAACGTTTCTTTCTACCTGGATGGAACAGCCCAGCAATGGTTCGAAAACAACGAAGACAAGTTGAATGACTGGGAGACGTTCCAGGAGGAACTTAAGAAGACGTTTGGAGATCGCCAGCGACAAATCCGCTCGGCGGAAGAACAACTGAAGAACTGGGCCCAACGACATGGTGAGCCGATACAATCGTACATACAGAGTGTTTTGGCCCTGTGTAACGTAGTCAATCCGAACATGACTGAAGCGGACAAAATCACACACCTGATGAAGGGAATTACAGAAGATATGTACCAAACTCTTCTGATAAAAGACGTCGCTATGACAGAAGAGTTCATCAAGTGGTGCCAGCGTATTGAAGAGATGCAACAAAGGAGGGTTGGACGCAAGAAGTATGACAGACTCCCAAATGTAGTCCCTATGGCCGTTGTGGAAGAACAGCAGGACTTGGCTTCTCTCATACGACAAATTGTGAGAGAAGAATTACAACAGTGCATGGCAGCCGGGACTATTAGACCGAGCGAGCATCAGATTATGGCCATGGATGTGAGCCCTGTAGGTCACGAGGTAGCCGACGCCGCTAAGGACGAGGTATTTCAAACATTAGCTCCTTTCTGCCCCATCAATCGCACCCGACGTGAAGAATGGCGTCGCCCTGCTATGACTTACGCTGCAGCCGCCAAACGGCAGCCCATGAACCGACCGACGCGACCACAGCCAACTCCCCCGGTAACTATGACGCCCCGCAGAAGAACAGACGTCTGGAGGACAGAAGACAACACACCACTGTGTTTCCACTGTGGACGCCCTGGACATGTCGTACGCTACTGCAGAGAGAGGAGGCGAGTATTCGATTATTATTTTGCCGCAAGACGTCAGCCGTCGGAGCAGTTCTATCCAAGGCAGTCACCTACTGAGGAGTTCAGTCGACCTATGGGAAGAAGCCCATCGCCGTACCCTAGACGAAGTCGCTCCCCGACGCGCCGCAGCCGTTCACCGTCGCCGTACAGAGGTACCAGCCGCTCCCCTAGCCGCCGCGCCCAGGAAAACTAAGCGAGGCGACCATCTACGGAGGTGAGGCCGCCGCAGATGAAAATCCTCTATGGACGATAGTCTCCAAGATGTCGGGAAATCTCATCGACGTCATAATCGACGGCCAACCTGTCCGGGCACTTGTTGATTCAGGAGCCTCTTTTTCTGTATTATCGGATAATTACCGCCGCACACTAAAGAAGACAATGTTCTGTGATACGGGAGCAACTGTGCTGAAGGTCGCGAATGGAAAGTACGTCCATCCAGCAGGAACTTGTGTCGCAAGAATAACCATCAACAACAGGACGCAGCCGTTTGAATTTGTCGTGTTAACAGAATGTAGTCACAATGTCATCCTTGGATGGGACTTCCTTCAGGCATCCCAAGCTATCATTGACTGTGGAAGATCTGAGCTGCAAATTGAAGAAGTTGTTTCGCCAGATACACGTAATACAGAATTTTCTGGGAAGTTATTCGTCGTTGACAATGTGACGATACCGCCGTTGACAATGAGAAAAGTTGCAGTCACAAACACAGATGACTGGTTAAACTGTGAAGTTCTTGTTGATAGTAAAAAGTTTATCAGGCTCACAAAAGAAATTTACATACCAGCGGCTATCATAAGCATTACCGGTGGTCAAGGAGAGATTTGGATCACAAATTGTCACGAGCAGTCACAAATTAGCCCCAAGGGAATGTGTATCGGGACAGCTGAACCAATCCAGGACGGTGAGCTCAACGTCATCAATGAAGACCCATGCACTGCTATTAGTACAGACAACACGTTGGAGGAAACAAACGTGGAACTGCCAATAGGGCCTGAACTGACCAAGGAACAACGCCAGCGGGTGTTAGGTATACTACACCAATTTTCGGGTGCATTCATACCTCGGCAGGGGAAAAGTCATACGAAACGGCCCACGATAAAGCATCGTATCAATACTGGGGACCATCCGCCAATTAGCCAGCGTTCGTATAGAGAGTCGCCAGCTGAAAGACGGATAATTCGGGAGGAAGTGGAGAAGATGTTGCGAGATGACATTATTCAACCTTCGGAGAGTCTTGGTCGTCTCCGGTGGTCCTCGTAAAGAAGAAGGATGGCACGTGGCGATTCTGTGTCGACTATCGGCGGCTGAACAGTATCACAAAGAAAGATGTCTACCCATTGCCGCGTATTGATGACACCTTAGACTGCTTGAAAGGAGCTACATACTTCTCAACTATGGACATGCAGACAGGTTACTGGCAAATCGAGGTTGACGAAGCTGACAGGGAGAAGACGACTTTTATTACACCTGATGGTCTCTATGAATTTAAAGTAATGCCATTTGGATTATGTAATGCTCCAGCCACATTCGAACGCATGATGGACAACTTGCTTTGACACCTTAAGTGGACGACGTGTCTCTGCTATTTAGATGACATTGTCGTTTTCTCGAAAACATTTGAAGAACGTCTGAGTCGCCTGTCAATTGTGTTGAAGTGTGTTCAGGCTGCAGGTCTCCGCCTCAATCCAAAGAAGTGCCTCTTCGTCGCCAAAGAGATAAAAATCCTGGGGCACCTAGTCAACGGAGATGGTGTCCGTCCTGATCCAGATAAAGTAAGGGCAGTCACAGAATTTCCAACTCCTCAGCACATTCGTGATGTGAGAAGTTTTCTCGGGCTGTGCTCATACTACCGACGTTTCATAAAAGGATTTTGTAACAAGGCACGTCCATTACAAGAACTTCTGCAGGGAGACGCCAAATTTTACTGGGATGAGACAAAAGAAAGAGCTTTCCGAGCATTTAAGGAGGCTCTAACTTCCGAACCAGTGCTAGCCTTGTACGACGAGAATGCAGAAACGGAACTTCACACAGACGCCAGTGGCTATGGGATTGGTGCAGTGCTTGTACAAGTTCAGGAAGGTGCCGAAAAAGTGATAGCCTATGCGTCAAGAGTACTCTCAAAGTACGAGATAAACTACTCTACAACTGAAAAAGAATGTCTCGCGGTTATCTGGGCTATCAACAAGTTCCGGCCGTATTTATTCGGCAAACCATTCACCGTCGTGACAGACACCGTCGTGACAGACACGCTACGCTGTCACCAAACCTGTGCCGACTGCAGAAGCTCCAGAGATCGCAAAATTCCTTGTAGAAGACATTATTTTGAAGCATGGAGCACCACGTGTCATGATATCTGATTGTGGAAAAGTATTCCAGTCAAAACTAGTATCAGAGGTAATGTCGCGGTGCAACATTGTCCACAGAATGACAACTGCATACCATCCTCAGACAAATAGTCTTACGGAACGTTTTAACAAAACGTTAGCCGACATGCAGTCGATGTACGTCGATAATGAGCAGAAGGATTGGGATACAATTCTGCCAGTCGTGACATTTGCTTACAATACCGCAAGACAAGACACCACAGGCTTCACTCCGTTTTTCCTGCTCCATGGCCGTGAAGCTGAGACTACAATGGATACACTGTTCCCGTTCCAACCGGACGACACTCAGGATGACTATGTTAAACAGCTCATCACCAGGGTCGAAGAAGCAAGACAGCTGGCTCGCATACGGACGCCCAGGAGAAGGACCGTCAGCGGTATAACGACAAGCACCGACCTGTTGTGTACAGCCCAGGAGATCCGGTATGGATTTTTACCCCTGTACGGAAGGTTGGACTGTCAGAAAAGTTATTGAAGCGATAATTTGGTCCGTATCGTGTCATACGCCGCCTGTCAGACGTCACATACGTTGTTGAGGATTATGAGACGTTGTCGAAACGTCAAAAACGAAGAGACATTGTTCACGTCCTGCGCATGAAGCCTTACCACGATCCTGAAGGGCAGGTAGACGACAATGGCTTCTTGTTCAAGGACTTTAAGGACGGTAATGCTCCTGATGAAGCCACGACAGGAACGTCTGTCGTCGATAATCGCGGAGAAGGGAAGGACTCTCTTGAACTGTCATACAGAGGACCCATGACACGGTCAAGATCCAGGGCATTGCAGGTGGCTCCACAGGGATCATAACAGCGGGTCGCTGTTTCTCCAGGAGAGGGAGCAATGCCGCGAGAGACCACGAACACCAACTGCCGGCGTGGCGCAGGGGATAGCGTCACGGACTGCGGAGCAGAAGGTCGCCGGTTCAATCCCGCCCACCAGCAAAAATTTATTTCTTTGTAATTTACAATTCCAGAAGGTTCTACATCTTTCTTATGTTCACTTGTAAATTCTACTTGTTTCTTATGTTAACTGTAATTTCTGGTATATTCTCTCTGTGTATAAATATCAGAGCACTCTGAGAGGCAGTCAGGTTGCGTGTATGTTGAGTTCGTAATAAACGTGCTTTCAGTATAAGTGCTGTGTTTAGTTACCTTCGAAGTCAAGCCTACTTCCGTTGCAACGTGACAATATTTCTGTTACAACATATAACAACAAAGGTAATTCACCACTACTGTTATGAATAAACAGATGAATGAAAAGCAACATAACCTTTCAACTATGCGGAAAGCGAAAGGATAATCAACAATGGCTGTCACGCCACGCCATGGCACCATCGCGTCACGTTCTACGTTATGTCACGTCAGTTTGCTCAGCCCTGTACAGGGCAATGTAAATGGGGCTGTGAACTAGCACCCGTGATATAAAAGTTGGAGTATAACAACGATGAAATCAATTAATGATCAAAGTTAAGGCACAGTCTAACATATACAGTCACGACACTCCCACCGATTTTTGTTATACGCTGCGATAGCAGCGCTCCAAGCGGGCGGCAAGCTACGTTTCTGAATACGATAGTTGATGAGTGCGAATAGTATCGTTTAGATTGACTACAGCATACTTTTTACATTAGGGAACGTATGTAGTGCCTTATAAATAGGTAATATATTGAAAATAGCTCCCCATTTGTCTTTCTTAAGTTTCATAAGATCCCCGATAAGGTACGAAACGGTACATTGAAGGACAGTTAATTTACAATTGTCCTTTAACATACAGGCTTTAAATGAGTAATTTCATTTTCTATTAAAAATAAAAATGCCTAGGAAACACCAGGAGACTTGCCCTTTAGCAGAGAGACGTCAATTTCTACGCAGGAACGTTAAGTATTCTTCATTACAATTCCAGTAAAATCGGTGAGGGTGGAAAATAGAAAACGTATATAGAATGCAATAAATATGGTATTTAAAATACCAAATCAACCATCACAGCTGTAGCAGAAGGAAAAACGGCACAGACATGACAATATAATGATAAAATCCACCAAACTGTTTTCCAACAAAGAAGAACCCAATTCCACAATTGTTTCTACATCTGAACCACAAACGGCAAGAATCATCAAAACATTGGTTTTTTAAAGCTAAAGTAATTACACTTAAAAGAATATGCATGTATAAGAAAGACGAGTGACGTGTAAAAATGTGAGAATCATTAAACTTCATACCGAATTGGTGTACGTCAAAAACTGGCTGTCATAGTAAGAACAGACCATAATAGAAATTTATTATACCATTATGTTCATATGCAACTTACTTTCGGCGGAATAAGCTGAAAATATACACATATTCGCAAGTATTTGTTCATGACAGAGTTGTTCTTTATACCATTGAATCATTTGAATTAGGCTGTTTTTATATTAATTTCCGTTATATGTTTGTCTCTCGATATTTTAATAATGATTGTAACGCAAAAATCATAATAAGTATTTCATTAATTACGTACAAAAGCGATTACAAACAAACATCACTACTTGGGCGGCTCGTCCACCGCTAGGAGCGCTAGTGTCGCAGCAGCTGTCAGTTGGTAACAACGTTTACAGCAGTGAGTGTCGTGACTGTATGTAAAGATCTTGAACGTCATGTTTTTGATCAATTGTAGCTATGTTGGAAAGTGCTGAGAAGAAAAATATAATTTAAGGTTACTGCCATGATTGTTCTAGCGAACTCATAGACCAATATGAAAAGACATAAACCAAAAAAGGGAACAAACAGCGCTTGTTCATCTTTTCCATTATGACTTTCTCGTCCGTAACAAATGCCAAACACTGTTTTTTTCTCTTTCATTAGACCGAATTTTTCACTTAAAGATATTTGATGAAAACTGTTTCGTTAATTTGTGTTCTTACAGAGAGTAAAATCAGCTTTGTTCACCTGAATAAGTTTTCATTTTGAGATATCTGACATCGTTTCTGCAACACCACTCACTGAAAAATAGGCAGTTCGTAATGGTACAATCTAAGATTACCATGGAAACAAATCACAGTCATAAATTGAGAATTAAGAAACAAAATCAATCTACTATCACAGTACAGAGTAAGACTCCTAGAAACCCGAGCTGAATTGTCCGCCATTTTTCCCCAAGCTGTACGAGATGCCACATTCCGGACGAAGCTCAGACGTTACCTCGCGTTTCTTTCAACTCGCTCATACTCGAAAACTAAGCACTGTATGAACGTGGAATTTTCATCAATGTGTTCGTGAAGAACTACACTACATTTGTATTGTAGTTTCATTTGACGTAATAGCTTTTGACAATGTTGACTGGAATACACTCTTTCAAATTCTGAAGTCAGCAGGGGTAAAATATAGGGAAAGGAGAGTTATTTACAACTTGTACAAAAGCCAGACCGCAGTTATTAGACTCGAAGGGCATGAAAGGGAAGCATCAGTTGGGAAGGGAGTAAGACAGGGTTGTAGCCTTTCTCCGATGTTATTCAATTTGTACATCGAGCAGGCGGTGAAGGAAAGCAAGGAAAAATTTGGAATAGGGATTAAAGTTCAGGGGGAAGAAATAAAAACATTGCGTTTTGCTGATGACATTGTAATTCTGTCAGAGACAGCAAAGGACCTGGAAGAGCAGTTGAATGGAATGGACAGTGTGTTGAAGAGAGCATATAAAATGAACATTAACAAGAGCAAAATAAAAATAATGGAATGCGGTCTTAGAAAATCAGGCGATGCTGAAGGAATTAGATTAGGTAACGAAACAATGAAGGTAGTAGATGAGTTTTGTTACTTGGGTAGTAAAATAACATGTGATGGTCGCAGTACAGAGGATACAAAGTGCAGAATGGCAATGGGAAGAAAAGCATTTTTGAAAAAGAGAAATTTGCTAACATCGAATATTAATTTAAGTGTAAGGAAGTCTTTTCTGAAGGCATTTGTGTGGAGTGTTGCCTTGTACGGGAGTGGAACATGGACGATAAGCAGTGCGGACAGGAAGAGAATAGAGGCTTTTGAAATGTGGTGTTACAGAAGAATGCTGAAGATTAGGTGGGTAGATCGCATAACTAATGAAGAGGTACTAAACAGAATTGGTGAGAAAAGGAATTTTTGGTATACCCTGACTAAAAGAAGGGATCGCTTGGTAGGACACATTCTTAGACATCGGAGAATCGTAAATTTAGCATTGGAGGGAAGTGTGTGGGGTAAAAATCGCAGAGGGAGACCAAGAGACGCATATAGTAAGCAGATTCAAATAGATGTGGGTTGTCGTTCTTATGAGGAGATGAAAAGGCTTGCTCAGGATAGAGTAGGGTGGAGAGCTGCATCAAACCAGTCTCCGGACTGAAGACCATAACAACAACAGCTGATTAAAGGACATACTGACAGTTTACGAACATGCATTTTATGACGACGTTACTAAATTTTCGACATGCGGGGAACTATTAGGCAAATGAAATGTTCAAAACAGATCAAATTTTCATCCTCTCCAAACAGGAAACCTATGAGAAATGTATAACTTGAGATAATGTTCGTTAAATATGAAGCACTAGATCCGCATGACCTAGTAATAACTCGTCTTCATTATTAGAGCTCCTCATAATTACACACAGGTTGTCACTGCATAACAGCCTTACTTAAAGATACTGGTACTGACTTCTTAACCCATTAAATTTAATAGTCGCAAACTACAAAAGTGTTGTCTGTTTATGTAATATTCAATTTCAGTTTTTCAGTTATATAAAAAGGACATTCTAAATATCTCAATACAGACTACTTTATTATGTGTGGAAATGAGAACAAGTCAGTTAGGTAGAAAAGATATTCTTGATCTCTGTCATTATCTAGTATTCTTGGATAAAATCCACGTTAGATATAGTAACTTTCGTTCTGTTACTGCTAGGCTTTAAACTGAAGGAAATGTAACTCCTATTAGTTTTTGAAAATGGAATAGTAGCTTTGAAACGCGTTGGGTAACAAGCAAAGAAGTAAGTATTTGTGACTAATGAAGCAGTATCTTTACACCGACTAATAAATCCCTAACTTTACTCTTTTTCATTAACAAAATATCTACATCTCGTTGAATATCGCAACAGTTAAAGAAGTAACCATATGTAAAAATACGCCCCTTTTCGCATGTTATCAATTGCCAAAATATCATTTTGACACCTCTAACCGTGTATGAGACACGGTATATTTAATTATGGCCATATCGCCATCGGAAATGTGTTCGCTATTTAAAATAAATTTGAGCAATATGAGTGAAAGCTAAAGATCCCCGCCAAAGTCGAAAAAGCAATTCAGTACGTTAGGTAAATTTCACCGAAGCAACGTATGGTGTAACATGCACCAAACAGAATATCATAGCAGCCCCTATTTTGTACTGCAAACTTTTCCTAACCTAGCGCAGTCTCTTATTTCGAAGTCAATATCTTACTAACTATGACTATGAACAAGATGATGCGCACTTCGTCACAATTCTGATATATAAAGATTTAAGTGGTGAAAAACTTAATTTTTTCTAACAATTAGTTTTGACAAAATCGTTTGTGAAAGATGGCAGGACGTGCGCCTCTCTGCTGTTAGTGCAGTGCAATTCCACCCATGTTGGGGAAAACATGGCGAACTGGATAAAGTCGGGTGTCCGATACCAGTCGTCGGCTTTGAACAATGACGTCATACTTTGTCCAGAGGCGTTACGGTCACGATACTTTTGATACAAGGATTACATTATAATAAACAATTGAATATATTAATTACCGTTTTTCGTTGAGTCACAGACATGAGGTATGTCTGTGGTTGGAGTATATAAATGTGTATACGATTCGAATTAAATGAAAGTGAGATTACGTAACATTATAAACGTTAAAGAACAACAACGAATATTAGATAACAAATGAAATATGGAGCGCAATTATAGAAATGTGACAGAGAATAACTATCTGAGCGGTATAAAAAGTATCTAAGTAACATAATGAGACAACCGCGAGAAAATTGGAGATTTCGGCCGGAAAAATGCTAAATTGGAACATATAAAACGTTCAAAAAATAAAGTCCCATAATTACAACACGTTGTAATTAATATTCATAAACCTTAACGGGACTACCGCGGGAAATTGGGGATTTAGAGTGGGAACATATTAAATTGGAACAAAATAAAACGCAAAAACACATTTCAGGTAAAATTACTTGGTATCGCTATCTAGACTTGACCTATATAGGTCAAGTCCAGTTGCCGATACCAGTCCTTTATACTTTATTGCGAACCAGAAAATATGAAGAACTGGTATCGGTAACTAGACTTGACTTATATAGGTCAAATCTAGATAGCGATACCAGGTCTTCATAATTTTGTCATGTACAAACAGTATACAAACGGACATATCGTAATTGGATACGCAGTATCTATATATGAAAGAAAAATATGAAGGGCAGGTATCGCTATCTAGACTTGACCTATATAGGTCAAGTCTAGTTACCGATACCAGCCCTTCATATTTTATGGTTCACCAGTATTTATTAGGTATTGGTATCTGGACTTCACCTATATAGGTCAAGTCCAGTTACTGATACCAGCTATTCATATTTTCTCGTTCACTAGAAGTATAAAGGACTGGTATCAGTAACTAGACTTGACCTATATAGGTCAAGTCTAGATAGCGATAACAGATCTTCATATTTTGTCATATATCCACCTATACGCAATATCTATACCTGAAAGAAAAATATGAAGGGTAGGTATCGCTATCTAGACTTGACCTGTACAGGTAAAGTCTAGTTACCGATACCAGCCCTTCATATTTTGTGGTTCACCAATACTTATTAGGCATCGGTATCTGGAATTGAGCTATATAGGTCAAGTCCAGGTACCGATAGCAGCCCTTAATATATTTTAGTTCAACAGTATTTATTAGATAACACTATCTAAGCTTCACCTGTATAAGTAAAGTCTATTTTTATTTCAAATATAGATCGTAAATAGCGGTGTCTACACCTGACCTGTATTGGCATATATATCTGAAAAAATTCGGATAGCTGGTATGGGAACTAAAGTATCTGTATGTACACATTTAGTAGGTGTCGATATCTGCATATGGCCTATAAAATTAGGTCTAGTTACCAGTACCAAATCCTCTCACTTGTGTTTCACTTATATATGCCGCTCACAATGATGTTCAGATCAGTTAAATTTTACTTACAGACGTGGCAACGAAAGTTGTTAATGTTGGCAATCATGTGACTTCCCCATTAGACAATCGCACACAAATGAAACGTTTTGTTACGAAATCGTCATTTTACGAGAACAGATGCGCTTTTTATGATAGTAACAATGAGTTCTAAATAAATGTGTTGTTTACAAGAAATCAAACTCTTATCGTAATTGGAATTAAAAAGAAAAGTTCAATTTTTCTAACGGAAATGAAATTATTACACAAGGACTAAACGAAAAAAAAGGGTATAAATCGATATTTTAGCAATTATGAACATTAAAAATCAGTAAGACTACATATAAAAAATATCACAATACACGTAAAATAGCCATAAAATAATTAACGCTCAAATAACAAGTGACAAAATTTAATACATTCCATGCGTTTAATAATAATTATATTACATATTTTAAACCTGTAACAAATAATATATTAAAAAGGGGCTTTCATTATTAAAAATTCACGAATTAGTCACATACATGTACATTCTCATGTAAGTATTATCTGTGGAACAGATTTATCAGCGAAAATATAAATAGAAACGTTGATGGAAATAATGACGTAATAAGTGACGTCCTTGGTCAAAACAGACGGGTGGTATCGGAGACCAGACTTGACCCGACGATTCAGCCTGGGTATTTAGGAGCTCTAGAGTGTGGCGAAAGTAGATTAACTTTCGATGTTATCTGACGGCGACTCTGTTACCGAGAAACCACAACACGACGTGGTGTGAGGTGACATGATGCTTAGTGTGTATTAACGAACAGCGCCGTCTCTAGATCACGTGACAATCCCATCTTAATGTTGACAACATGAGCAGAACGCTATGCGCAAGACTTGTAATAACCCCAGGTCTAGGCATCACTTCAGAGATATGTATACTCTACGAAACTGACCAGAGATAACTGCCCTCCGTGTCTAGGAGATTGTATAAACAGAGCATTACAGAAACGCAGCTGTTTATGTACTTCACACTATTGTGTCACTTTTAGACCCGTGCGGCAAAAATGCCTTCGCTGGAATTAGAAGAGGCTGTTTGTGGATATTCCTTGAAAGCCGGATGTCTTGCCGGGGCAGCTGTGTACTTAGTAAGTTTTCACTTTTCAGGTAATTTAGTCAGTGTGTCTAATCATCCAGTGTGACTATTCATGTGACTCTCTCACCTGTGACTATTTTTACAGATCTATGGTGCCATATTCTTGACGGTAGAACTTGTATCGCCGATGACAGTCAGCGATAATCCCGACGTTAACGACGGTAAGTCTGACTACATTTCATCAAAGCTAATTAATTCAAATATCCTTATATCGACTGTTTAATTATTGGGTTTTACTTGGGTAAAATTACACTTACGGTATCGGCGTTGTAGTGTTCTGATATTGGTAACGACGGTTAAATTGTACGACGCTTCTCGCCGGGCTCCAGTGGTTATATTTAGTCACCCATACGCGTTTCGCCTTTGTCTCAAGGCATCATTAGTGGGTGTCCTGAAATATTTACATGATTTTGTTTACACATGAGCAGAACATTTGTAAACAAAACATGTAAATATTTCAGGACACCCACTGATGATGCCTTGAGACAAAGGCGAAACGCGTATGGGTGACTTACAAGTATAAAAATAAAACCCTTCATTCGCAGTAGCAAAAGGCGTTTACTTTAAAAACATTACAGTGAAATACAATTCAGCTGCTGCTCAAAATGGCCACTGCGAGCAACGTATAGAAAATTATTTGTTTTCTGAACGCTCAAGGGTGCATACAAGAACCTGTCAACCATAGAGCAGGTACAGTATTAATTTTGCTGCGAGTATTAACAGTTACTGTGTAACTCGTGACAAATATTAACGCAATTCTACACTTAATTGTTCATCTGTTGCCAACATAAGCACTGGAGCCCAGCGAGAAGCGTCGTAAAGTTTTACCGGTAACGACTGTTGAATGTTCTTTGAAAACACTGTAATTTAATTATAATTGTAGCTGAAAAGTAACCTAGCTACAAGTTACAAAGATAGTTCTTGAACAAAAATTTCAGAAGACACATTGTTATGGACGAGTATTTAAAAATTCTTTACTAATCTTACACGTGCTTTAATGTGAAAATTAATTTTAATGATATCACAATTTGGTTACAACTTTACGACGCGTATGTTTTATTACAGCATTCTGTTGTAAAATAAATAAGCTTATGCCAATTAAAATATAATCCCAACCGAAGCGGGTTTTATTAGCAAGAAAATCGCATAAGCCCTAAGTAAGCACTAACTTGAAACGGTAACCTTCAGATTCTTTTTCATATTTTTTTTCCATTCCATCACAAAAGAAAACATCACTCTGAAGGAACTATCAAAACAATTATAAAAAGGTTAAAATCTTTCATAAACGAGAAATTCCATAGTTTCTTAAGGAATGTTTGATGTTTATTAAGTTTCGCGTCTCCTTGCTACTGCTTCAGTTAGAAGAAGCGCACCTATCGATATATCGAACGTGTGCGATGGTCGATGATGACATCGCGCGAATTTTGGGTAAATTCCTAGAAAGCTTACACTCGAAATTGTACGGCAGAAATCGATATACATATATCGAATGTCGAAGTCGTGGCTATTCACGCGCGAGATGTGTAAATATGGGTATTTACTAATGTATCATAATAACATACAAATGCTTTTCCTTATTAGAAAGCTGCGGCGGAGTGGCCGAGCGCATTGAAGTGCTATGCTGCAATGCGCGAGACTGTTCCACGTTGGGGGTTCGAATGTCCCCCTCTCAGGCATAGATGCTTGTGCTGTCTTTAGTGTAAGTTAGTTCATAAGTAGTTTGTAAGTTTAGGGACTTATGACCCAGTAATTAAGTCCCATAAGCTTAACAAACATTGGACATTTTCATTACTAGAAATCTATCTGTAATGGAAAAAAAAGTTACTTCACACGCGAGATGTGTAAATATGGATATTTACTAATGTATTACAATGTACATATACATTTTATTACTAGAAATTTATCGGTAATTGTGAAGGACGCTTGGACGGACGTCCGTTTCGATAAATCTCGAACGCGCGACCACACATCGATATGTGGTGCATTTCGATATGTACCAAGATGGGGGAGGGTTAAAAGTTACTGTATGTAAATGTCACTTCAAGGTACTTTACCTCGACATACCTAGCAGTAATAGATAGATTTGTCTGCATTCCATGAGGATTTTTTTAATAAACTGAAACAAAAATATTCATATCGTATTTAAACGCAGGCGTAAGAGCGCGTGCGTAACATTTTTGGTAGCGGTTTATAATCTGGGCAATACTGTGACTGCAGTAAAAGACAAATCTGTCTGCATCCCGTGAGATTTTTTTTTTTTTTTTTTTTTTTTTTTAATAAACTGAAACATGAAAATCCATATCGTACTTAAACGCACGCGCGAAAGTGCGTGCGTAACATTTTTGGAAGTTGTTTATCTTACATTATTTTTTTAGGGCACAGGGACTTGTAAGACGAAAATCCGTCAGTGATGATTTTAGTACCCGGTAATATGAAATGTTTTATCAATCCTACGAGTGTCTTTTTCTCCCTCGATAGGACATGCACGATAAAACACTTACGAGATTCTCGTTCGATCCCGCCAAACACCCACAATTGTTCCACCTCGTTCTTCAGAGGTCTGCCACGTTGAAATTTCCTGGTGCTGATATGGGACTCATCAATCTCTACAACTTTATTTGCGCCACCGATCGTGAGTTACTATAACATAACAAACTTCCCTACAAAAGCCATAATAGTCGCAAACAGTTCTCCGAGATAACCCACTTTCGGATGCTGCGGCTTCTTGTGTATACTGCCGAATCCAGCACGCAACCAAAATAACACTCTTGTCTATTAATATTTTAGTATTATCAAACCACGTATTCTTTCTTGCAGACATGCGTTTTTTTTTTACAATTTTTACAGTACCACTGATAGGCATATTCAGCGTGTGCACTTTTCTTCCCCAAAATTACACTATTCACAGACTTGCAATCAACACCTCATCTCCTGGCAATAAATTAAAGTCTGTGCAAAACTTCCAGCTTTCTTCCACCGTTGCTAGACGCGGAATTAAGTTCTTCCATGTAAGGGAAACAGCACCACTCGCATTCGTATTCCACTTCTTTCACCTCTGGCAGTATTGCTCATGTGAAAATACCGAGTAGCACCGTGGTTCGGAGCCCACGTTAAACTGTAGGCCCCCCTATAACTGGCTGGATAAGTCAGTTCGAAGGCCGGAGGAAGGCAACGGCATACCACCTCCAAACAGGACCACGCCTAGTAAAGCACTTTGGTGTTCAAACCAATCTTCGGATTGTTGAGTGCTTTACCTTTAATGAAATACATTCCACACACTTGCAAGCTTCCCTCCCCCTGCTTGGCTATTCTCTTCATGCCCTGGAGTCCCTACGCCTCCTCTCCACCCTCTCCCGCCGCCCCTCCTTCCCCGCGCTCCAACTCTCCCCCTCCCTAACGCGCGGGGGTCCTGCGCCACCGGTTTTAACAGTGCATCGTCCAGTGTTGTGTATAAAGTGAAGCAATTAATATGATATCAGTATTCCAGCGCAAGTCCCATGGGTAATGATTTTATGCACATGTTTTTTCGAGTTGCTCATGCGTTGGTAACGGCTGCAAAGAGCGCACAACTCGGACTCTGATTGGCTACCACGTGGTATTGCCAACATCGTAGCGGAGTACAAGCACTCACATTTCAAATGTTCGTAGAGCTTACTTGTTGCTCTGCACGCCGCAACTGCGTTCTTTATTGCTAGAACAATACTCAGTGCTGAAGGAGTCTACCTTTCCACATTAACAAAGTATTAAAACATCATACCGCCACTATTATTACAGCAGTTTTAAAAATAGAGTACAGACAAAAGTTAATTACTTATAACACAATGTAATTGCAACATACATTGCTCTAGCACCACGGGTTTGATGGCTCTGGAAGAAGTCGTCGCATATTTTGGTTACATGCGCCTATTCACGGTGCATCTTCCAAGTTGGAGATATAAGTTTTATGCGACATCTGTATACCGCACAAATTACATTTCGCATAGTCGCTATTAAGAGCGGTGACATGACACATCTCGCTCGTCCTCGATCGCTTCATCTCGGCAGAAACAAGATATACACTTTTAGACGACGAACGGCGAAATGGACAAGATATGTTTTTCAGTTTTGAACCTCTCCCTGCCGGGCCCTGGAGATTTTCTAGGCTTTTAGCCGGTACACCCGCTCTTCGCTAGTCGGTGATTCGCTGCTATAGCCGTTCTTCGCTTATCGGTGATTCGCTGCTATACCCGCTATTTGCTGCATTGATATTAGTACAGATTTCGACCCACAGATGGATCTTTTAACCCTCTGCTGCTTCTCTTCTCTCACCTCCTCTTCGCTATTCGCTGCTACACACTGCTGCATTTAGTACACATTTCGGCCACCAGATGGCTCTTTGTAGTTTGTACTGCTGTTCGCTGCTATTCCTGCTCGTCGCTACCCAACCGTGACCGTGACTGAAATCACGGTCAGATTCCAGATCGCCGCAACCGTGAAAACAGTGAATTTTCAATCACCGTGATTTTTCACGAGTACGTGGTATCTTGCCCATCTCTAGTTTTTATCTGCGATCGCCGTTTCCAGACAAGCGTCGCATCGTTCATCTTTACACAATGGGTCGTATGAATAAAATATTCTCAGAGCAACAGAACGTTCTCTGACGTTAAGTTCTCAAATTTCGTATGAATAAAAACTGCTCTGAGCAGGTAGTTCATTCTCGCTACCTTCCCTCCTATTTGAGTAACTTCTCCGCGTGTCATGTCCGCCACAGATCAGCTGTCCAGTCTTGTATTTCTTTAAACTAGCCCATTCATGCAAATTAGTAAGTGTACAAATATGGAGTAGGCATCAACGTGTTCAGAGAGAACTGTACTGAGTTTAGATATAGGTTTGTTGAGAAGGAGCATATTATTAAGACTGAATATGCACTTTTTACGAAAATGTATTCTGCTGGCGATACAAAATTATCGCCACGCGAGAAACTCGTTTGTTAATGAAGTAGGGTTAGCACAATTTGCGAACGATATAATAAGAATGCATCACATATTCATCTGTTACAACGTGGAATGCTGTCGGAGTGTTCTAACATAGGCCTTGTTAAATATGACACCCAATGGTTTGCTCATAAGCGTTAGGCCATGCGATTTTGAACAAGAAACAGGCTGCTAGGTATGTAATTAATCAGTTATTGATTTTCCTGTCGTGTTTACTTACTTCTAACATGACAGAAGTTACTATTACGAAGTCAGAAAACGCATCATAAATAGGCCAATCGGTTTGGATAGAAACAGTACTTTATTAGGCCTACCTGGTATTGCAGCAATATTTATTTTTGTGATAAAAACTGTGAAGTCCTAGGATACACTTTATTTGGAACTAACAGCATAAGGTCTTACTAATAGACCCTATTTTAAAACAATATTATTTTGCTATGTTACTGTTTACAACTGTAAACATACACGCCAAACAAATGAGTAAACACGCGGCTGAATCCATTTGTGTTTCATTTTTATGTCGGTAATGAAAACACCTCTTACATCACTCTCGTCACTGTATAAAATGCTGGACGTGTCACACGATTTTTCCGAAGGAAGATACTCATCGACAAAATGTTTTTATTTGTATTAACTTTATAGATCCCCTCGTATTTCTTAAAGACTACATATAAAGGAACTTGTTTTTGACTTCTAAGTAACAAAATTGTTGTCATTTTTATTATAAACCTCAGTAAAACGTAACCTTAATAGAAGTTACTCAGCACGGAGTATGCCATAGAGCTCACTCCAAAAATCTGAGAATGTTCTCCCGTCGTGAGAAACTTCTGTAGTTTTATTCATATGAAATTGGAGAATATTCTCTGCTGTGAGCAACTTATCCCACCCCGTTACTCATGCCGAGAACATACTCGGGTGAAGTATATTCTCCGACTCCCTTTATTTATGCGAACCTGAATATGTTCTCTGGAATCCGGAGTATAAAGTAGATACTTCATATTATTCATACGGCCCAATGTCTCCGAGTGCTCTTCGTCTTGTTTTAGTGTCATAAAACATCACTGTGGTTCATTGCTTTAACTGACTATGTATGTTTTATTCATCTGTAAACACTGGATATACTTCAAGTTTGTCATTTTATCTATACTAGTATTGCCAGTGGTCGAAAATCGACCAATTGTGTTTACAATGGTCACTGGGGGTAAAATTTTACGTATCATGTCGGCGGCCTCGCTTGATAATGTTGGCAACATCAACAACACGATAGAAAATCTTTGCCCATTTGTTCGAACCACATAGAATGACTCGATTAGTGTATCTACAGATCATGAAGTAAACAAATAATGCTGTTCCTGCTTTATGGTTGACAGGTTCTTGTATGTACCCTCGTCCGCTCAGTAAAAATAATTGCCCTCGTAAAGCGAAGATTCCATGAGAAAACATCAGGGTTGTCAAGCGATTGGCTAAAATGAAGACTCACAAGATTCTCACTATTCAGCATCTGTTGCCAACATTATCATAGGAGGCCACTGGGATATTTGGTAAAATTTAACCGGCACTGGGAGGTATGAAACGGTATCTTTTACGTGTTTAGAAAAATGCCTGACACAATAACAACAAATAAAAACGGAAGTATATACTTCTCATGCCATTTTCGAAGTATATAACTTTCATTAGCCAAATATTTGAAATGGAACTACAATTTCGGTGTTCGTATATTTATACAACGCCAAGAAATAATGTTATTTCGATACTGCGATATTCAGAATTCCATAGCTGACAACATGTCGACTTCGTAGTTCCACGCGTGCACCGCTACATGCCTCTCCCGGCGCATCGTCCTCTATATTGGCATTAATATGAAAACATCCATTTCCTTTAACCACTCTTAATGAATGCGAAAATGAAGCATTTGAACAGCACAAGAAAGTGAGAATGTTTCGATATTCACTTATTTTAATAGTGCAGATGCGCTACATTACAGCGTCTTTGGTCGAGACGAATAGCCAATCAGTGAGCTGATTGTTGGAGAATGTAGAACTTGATCCAAGTAGTAGATAGGAAAATTTCTACTTCTTTTTACCACTTTTAATGGCTAAATGCACACATAATATTTATATTCGTAAAATCTACGACAAATAATCTTTCGAATTATGTAACTTTCATTGGCCTTCTTGTACGAATAAATTAGTAATCTGTACCACAATTTTCCTGTTAGCGTATTTATATAATGATTTTAAATCACCATTGTTTTAACTCCATTTCATGTTTTAAGTCTTCATGCCCATGTCTTACGTTCTCTCGGCTGAAAAGTGTGCTGTCACCGTGTATTTTTCTTTCAGTATTTCCACAGTAGAAATAATACCTTTGACATTTTCATTTCAGGATATAATATATAATTCAGGCTGTTCTTCCCACAAGGTGCGGCTAGTCCGTACCTTGTATTGAAAGAAAATAGTCGTTATAATCAGACTAGTATCCGAAGTTGCTTGATATGGTTATCAGGACACCTAGAAATTTTGTCCATATCTACATTTGAAAGATAACTATTCTTTCCAATAACATTAAACTTTATTCTTTCTTCGTTAAGAACTACATCAGTTTTACATTTCTGATTCTGATATGGACTGAACGAAATCCTCATTAAGAATAACAACTGCTTTAAATCATAAAAACAACAGTCAGTCATTTTCAAAAAAATCTTAATCTTCTCTCTTCCTTGGCACTGTGCAGTTCTTTTACTCCGTGGCAGTGAGCACAAATTCACCCGCCAAAACCTGCGGAAATAAATTCCGTCTGACAGTATTTGCTCACACAGTGCCACACCCCTTATAAGATAAACTATTTGAATATCTTGGGTCGAGCTAGAAACTAGTAGTGTACAATGTTACACTACGAGAGCAGCACTTCATGCTACTGCCAGCCTACTGGCGCTTATGTGCTAGTTTGGAAATAACAATAAAGAAAAAAAAGTTTTATTTTTTTCGCAGGCCATTCGGTCAATTCTTACACGCAAGATTTCGGCACCCTGCTACCCACAGCTATCCGAAAATCCCTGCCTTGATATTAACTGGAAAAATGTTTTTCTTGCAAGTAAACATTCAGTTGCAGTCGCCTTTTGTCAGGTTTTCGTTGATGCAATTCATGTCAAACATATCTGTACTCAAAAGTAATGGGTTCATATCGTCCTAAGTTGGACTGCAGTCCCAAGTAACCCCATTTGACGGTTTCAATTTAATTATTTTCGATTTTTTACCTGTTCTTTGGGTTTTACCTTTTTTTAATATATAAACCACCAGCCTGTTATCATAGCGAACAAAAGAAAAAAATAATTATTGGGAATCGGGTCAAGCCATTTCTGAGTTTTAGCGTGACTAACGCATACTATTCATTTTAATGTATAAAGATTGTGGATGAAAATCTAGGTAGCTGCTAAAATAGTAACGAAGCAAGATTCGTAAGGAAGATTGTTTTTAATTCTTTGAACTTCTTATATATATATATATATATATATATATATATATATATATATATATATATATATATATATATATATATATATATATATATTCTTTTTTTGCGTGGCTTAATGCAAATGTGCCTTTTAATTCAGTCGGAAGGTGTGTGTTTTATTTCTCCGCTTTGTTGTAGTAGAACAAATAAGCCTATTTCATTAAAAAATATTAATGATAGATTCATTCCAAGCCTGTTCTACAACTACAACATACCAGAAAAAAATCATGTAAGATGTCAATAAACATGAACTTAAATGCTTCTTTTATAAATTGCCCCATTCCATCTGAAGATATTCTGAAAAAGGTTACTACTTACATTTAATTATGTTCAGGTTTCTATTTGAAGAAATGAATAAAAGTGTCATAACAGGCAAAATTCAAAATTTTGTGCCTTTAA
This sequence comes from Locusta migratoria, assembly GCA_026315105.1. Lineage (NCBI taxonomy): Eukaryota > Metazoa > Arthropoda > Insecta > Orthoptera > Acrididae > Locusta > Locusta migratoria. The sequence continues at coordinate 148,933,007 of CM048751.1, read as the reverse complement.
ATGGTGCTTTACATTCATTGGCCAATTCTAATGTTCGAGTCCTACTGTCAACTTTGAGCTACGAGGACATATTAAAGCGGACGCGTATCCTCGCCGCTTACAACTATTTCTCATTATAGGCTAAGGCGGCCAACCGTCCCGGATTCTGCGGGACAGTCCCGCATTTGGACTCGTTGTCCCGCATTGAAACATCACTTAAAATGTCCCTGCAAAATGGCAAATGCCTCCGAGTAATTTTAAAATTGTTGGTCCAAGAGCACAAGCCGAAACTATTTGTGTACGGCACGCTATGTCATACTGCTTACAAGTCAACTTCACAATGCATCATCTGCGAATAAATGACAGTTTTCTTACATTAAATACAAAAGAAGAAGAAAACTATACACATCGTCTGACTATTTCAAAATGACAAATTCGCTAGCAGTGAACGTTGTTTTTGTTTTAAGCTGGTATTGCATTTGGTGGTAGGATGACTTATTAAAAAATTCTGTTTTTGACCTATTTTCTGCGTCTTCTTAAGTACATTTCAATGAGTGTAATGGACTATTTTTCTGTTCTCAAGGTGGCAAACATTATGTAATACTACCACAGTCTGTTTAAACATTTTTAAATTTCACTTACAAATACAATATCAACTTTCATCTTACTTCCTCCAGGAACAAAAATGTGGTGAAATTCTGAAAATGCAGCAACGAATGTGAGTGAGCATTGCATATAGTAAGGCAAAATTGAACTCTGCACTTCATCGAAAGAACTTCTATAATAGAGTAGTTCAAATGGTTTCAAAAAGTAGTTTTTATCAAATTTTAATTCGGGGTTATTGTAAAACATAATTCTTTGGGTGGAGTAAGCTACGTATCACAATGTGTGGAGCACGATGCTCTAGGAGCTGCAACAAATAAAAATAGTACAGACAGCGAAGGTGATCGGAGAAACGTAACGGAGAAAGAGTATGTAAAAATTGTCAGACTCTGAAATTCAAAATAGGAGCATGAGAAAATATTTATGAATTGTAAATACAGATTGAAAATTAAAAATGAAATATCACTCATATTAGATATGTTACTTTAAAGCAAATGAGGAGGCCTACTCTGCTCGCCTAAATTTCTTTTCTGGTTTCAGAATAACTGGCACAATGATTTACTGATCTTAGTCCTCCTTCACATCCTCGAAATGTCCCGTATTGGGTTTAGAAAAAGTTGGCCGCCTTATTATAGGCAGTGGTGACGGGAGGTATAAACAACATGTTACGAGTAATTTATTCGTAACGGTGAACTGTGCAACAAGCAATTTTGTAGCAGATGTTTGAGTGTTTCATCACTGGTCCTGGAGGGTACATACTCCCCACTGATAGAGTTCGTTTTCCGGACACGGAGCGCGGGCGACAGACGCGTGTAACATAGGTCTGTGAGCGGCACGAACAACACCGCGTATCAACGATGAGATAGTGATCGGACAGCGCACTTGTGCATGTGGGGAGCTCGCATTTAGCTCGACCCACTTGGTTCGCGGCAAATAGTCACAACTCTGAAAGCCGGGAGACGTCCGTCTCTCTGTCTAAGGCGGGTATTACACTGTAAAAGATATTTGACAAAGATATTTTATCAAAGCCCTTTGGTCAAATCTTTGACGGTGTACTAGGTCATATTTTGTAAAATATTTATTTTACAAAAGATATTTGATAAAAGTTAGCGGTAGAACCTAGCTTTTATAAAAGTTCGCCATCGTATACATGTGTCTTTGGCGCTTTTAACCTACAAATTAACGTCAATGTGTATTTGTTGCTTCGTTACTACCACTGATCGTTTCAAAGTGTGAAGTGTACGGAATATTTCTTAATACAAAGTACATTTATTAAGATATAAGGTTAGAATCGCATATAGCTACTGCTGTCAGTTGTGTTCAAAATGGCTTACTGTGGATAATGATAGGGAAGAAATTATATGGATCAAACGATATATGGAGATGCAAAAGTGAAATAAATGTTTTTATTTGTACTCTAACCTAACCTCATAATTCCTCCTAAAGTGATTTACATTTTGGTTCACTTATGTCTGGAATAATACGTAAAATCTTAGGCCTACACTTTAGGATTCTTGTATTTTACTGCCTGCTGAAATAGGTTTTGTATATGGATATAAATGGGACCATCTTCAGCGGAAAAGGCATTCATGATTTGCATTATGAGATACTGCACTAGTTAGCTGCATATTTTTTCTTGCTTTGCACGATGCTTTTCGACATTTAACCACAAGTCCAGGTATTTATACGGATATTTTATGTTTCGGAAAAACAGGCAAAATAGATGTCAGACTGCAGTAAACTATAAAAATGTCTTTTGCAGCGCATAATCCGCAATGAAGCATAACATGAAAGAACTACGAAAATATTCTCTTAATTTTGATAAAGTGTCTTAACGAGGTGATGTTTAGCATGACACACGTTAACGTATTTCAAGGTTTCATTATATACACATTGACACAGCTTTAGGACTTCCTGAAACATCGATTATGAATAAGTATTTACAAATATGTGGGCGAATTAAAGTGTTTGCTCACACGTTCCTTTAGGTTACTATGTCCTAGCAGTGTAGCTCATGAAGTCCATTTGTGCGAGCACTTTTCGTATTCCTCTTTCGCTATTCCCGGCTTTATTTAAAATTGTTATCCTTTTTCGTTCTTTCCAATGAATGAACTCCCAAGCAACATTATATTACTTACTATAATACAGACGATTAACTATTTTGGAGTCTTTTCCGAGCAACTACGAAGAAACATTTTACGCTACTGTAATGTGCTCCTGTGAAGTAGTTTCGTCAAAGATCTTGGATAAAATCTTTGTCAAAATTCTTTGCCAAATATATTGTACAGTGTAAAACCGGCCTAAGGCTGAAACACCTCCTGTGTGAGTGACGAGCGGTGCTTGCCGGCCGCAGTGGCTGAGGAGACTGAGGCGCACCAGTCACGGTCTGCACGGCCACTAAGGTCGGGGGTTCGAATCCCCCCTCGGACATGGATATTTGTGCCGTCTTTAGTATAAGGTAGTTGATAAGTAGTTTGTAAGTTTAGGGACTGATGACCCCGTAGTTAAGCCCCATAAACTTAACAAACATTTGAACATTTGAATTTGAACGAGCGGTGCTTCCGCAGAATCACAGCGGTTGCTCCACCGCGGCCGCGGTGGAGTAGCCGAGGAATAAGGCGCCTCGCTGCGGAGCGCGCGGTTGCTCGCTGTCGAAGGTTCGAGTCCTCCCTGGGGCATGGGTGTGTGTGTTGTCCTTAGGTTAATTTACCTTAGTTTAAGTAGTTTGTAAGCTATGGACTGATGACCACGCAGTTTGGTCCGATAGATTTACAAACATTACATTGCTCCGCCGCGGAGAAACCGCGGGCTATGAACACGGCACTACCGGCCGGGCCGAGCCGAGCCGGGCCGGAAGTTTAAACACAATCACCCCGTTTACATAGGCTCCCAAAACCGGATTTCGTAAACCGATTTCCCAATTCCGCTTTTGGTTGGTCATGTAAACACTCCAAAATCGATTCTGGAAATCCACTTCTCTATAGCGGTTTTCCAGTTCCACAATCGATTTTCGTGCCCATGTAAACGCAACCGATTTTGAAACGTTCTTGGCTTGTCAGATTGTGTTTTTTTTTTTTTTTTTTTTTTTTTTTTTAAGAATTTTCGGCACATATGAACAGAGTGATATTTTCTAATGTGAAATAAAAGTATTAATATTAGAGTGAGTGTGAATCTGTGTATTTAAGTAAAGAAAAATAGCGATTATGCTGACTAAATCGGGGACTGAATCTGCTGTTTTTCAGCCGCCATATTAAGTGGCTTAGGAAATACGATTCAGGCTGTGCCATGTAAACACGACGGCAAAAAACGGTTTACGAAAATCGGTTTTCGTCTTCCGGAAGATGTGTTACATGTAAACGTAATGATTGTTTTAAATTGCGCTGTTCACACTGCCGGCCGGACCGAGAGGAGACGGCTTCAGCCGGCTCACGCCGAGCCGACGACATTCGTAATGTCTAGTATTTCCGGCGGGAGCCGATTGGGCTATAGTATTGCTTCTGCAGCACAAGTATCTCACGTCTCCAGCCTGTTTTCAAGTCTCTTTGTGTGATAGGTTTTTTTTTCATTTAAATAACCATTGTGAAAATAAGTTGTTTATTTTTTTCTTTTATTACTATTAATTCTGTAAAATTAAGACAAAATTCAGAATGTTGTTTTTTTTTTTAGCTTTTCTCGTAAGAAAAAACTTTCCTAAATGACAGTCGAAATTCGTGGGGTGAATCCATTACCACCTGTTTCTTATGTGCTTAAAATCAGATAGGTCACTACACTGTGACAACAAAAGAAATGTAATAACAAAATCAGTGAACTGTTAGCTAGCTCAGTCGGCAGTGAAGAAGTTTTGGTCACCACCGTGTTTCCTTCCATCCTCAGCTGCCTGTGGGTGAGGATAGCTTTTTGCTGGGGACAAGACCAACGGAAAAAAAAACAAAAAAAAAAACAGCAAGATATAAAGTGGCACACGCTTCTCACCCTTTACTGACGTGACTTGTAGTGTCGGAGTCTAAACTATATCAGTGCGTGACATTTTGGATAAACGGGATTACTGCCGGATGTATGCGTCGTTCTGGCACAATATTTCGGCCGCGTAACTCGCTGCCTTCTTCAGGTGCTACCTGAGACTGCCGTTTTTGGAGGACCTGGTCCAGTATTTATGCCCAGCAGACGCTAGGTGCTCTGTCTGCGGTCCGCGCCCAGCTGGCGCTGCTTGTAGGGTGTTGTCTCTTCCCTGGCGTTCCGTCGGACGTCCGCGCCCCAATCGGCCGTCATCTGTGGCAGCGGCAACTCTCTGAGGCCCCTCCCACGTTGGGTGCTCCCTCCGCGGTCCGCGCCCGTCTGGCGCTGCTCCTGAGGTGTTGTGGCTTCCCTTGTGCTCCAACGGACGTCCGCACCCATCTTGTCCACCATCTGTGGTCGGTGCAGCTGTCTGAGGCCCTTCTGGCGTCAGGCGCTCTGATCTTGGTCCGTGCCCGCCTCGCGCCTCTCCTGAGATGTTGTGGCTGCGCAGATGCTCCAACGGAAGTCCGCGCCCGCCTCGGCCGACATCTGCTGCTATAACAGCTGTTTGAGGCCCCTCCTGCATTGGGCGCTCCATTTGCGGTCCGCGCCCGCATGGCGCTTCCTCTGAGGTGTTGAAACCTCCCTGTGTTCCGACGGACGTCCGCGCCCAGCTCGTCCACCATCTGTGGTCAGGGCAGCTGTCAGGTGCTCTGTTCTTGGTCTGCGCCCACCTCTTGCTGCTCCTGAGATGCTGCCCACATGCTCCAATGGACGTCCGCGCCCGTCTTGGCCGACATCTGCTGCTATGGCAGCTGTTTGAGGCCTGTCCGGTGTCAGGCGCTCCATACTCGGTCCGCGCTCGCTTAGCGCCACTTCTGAGTTGTTTCTACTTCTTGTGGAGTTATTTGGTCCCTTCCGCTGGGCCTTAACAAGTTCCAGAGCCGGACTCCACGCTGTGCTTAGCTGGTAACCGCTATCTCGGTTTATTAGGTTGCCAGTGACCTTTATTTCGATGGCCTCCTTTATGATGCTGTCCCAGAATCTTGGGGTCTGTGTCACAATTTTGGTTTTATCGTAGTCCATTGTGTGGCCATACTCTAGACAGTGCTCTGCTATGGTTGACTTGGTTGCCTGTCTGAGTCTGGTGCACCTCTGGTGTTCTTTGCACCTTATATTCACCGTCCTGATTGTCTGGCCGATGTATGACATCCCACACTGGCACAGGATGCTGTAAATGCCTGGTTTACATAGCCCCAGGTCATCTTTCACACTTCCCAGCATTGTCCCAATTTTAGGCAGGTGGGCAGAATATGCTCTTAATGTCATACTTCATAAGAATTCTGCTGATCTTCGCAGAAATAGGACCAGCATATGGTAGGTATGCCACCTTCTTTGCCTCCTCCGGCTCCTCCTCTGTGTCCTGTGGTTGGCTGGTTGTATGAAGTGCCCTCTGGATGTCTCTGGAGGAGTATCCATTTCTGCTGAAAACCAGCTGAAGGTGTTCAATCTCCGTGGCAAGATTTTCTGGATCTGACAGTGCTCGGGCCCTGTGCACTAGAGTTTTCAAGACTCCATTCTTCTGTGCTGGGTGGTGGCAGCTACTGGCTTGAAGATATAAGTCAGTGTGGGTGGGTTTTCGATACACACTGTGCCCCAGAGTGCCGTCTGCCTTCCTCATGACCAGGACATCCAAGAATGGGAGTTGCCCATCCTTCTCTAGCTCCATGGTGAATTTTATACTCGGGTGGCGTGAGTTTAAGTGTTCCAGGAACTCCTCCAGCTTCTCCCTGCCATGGGGCCAAATGACAAATGTGTCATCAACGTACCTGAAGAAGCACTTGGGTTGATAAGTGGCTGATGCAAGTGCCTCCTCTTCGAACCTTTCCATGAAAAGGTTGGCTACCACTGGTGATAATGGGCTGCCCATTGCCACTCCTTCCGTTTGCTCATAAAACTGACCCCCGTAAAGAAAATAAGTCGAAGTCAGTACATGCTTGAACAAGTCAAGCAGGGCCCCAACTCAGGGCCACAACTCAGAAGTGGCACTAAGCGGGCGCGGACCGAGTATGGAGCGCCTGACACCGGACAGGCCTCAAACAGCTGCCATAGCAGCAGATGTCGGCCAAGACGGGCGCGGACGTCCATTGGAGCATTTGGGCAGCATCTCAGGAGCAGCAAGAGGTGGGCGCGGACCAAGAACAGAGCACCTGACGCCAGGCAGGCCTCAGACAGCTGCCCTGACCACAGATGGTGGACGAGCTGGGCGCGGACGTCCGTCGGAACAGCAGGGAGGTTTCAACACCTCAGAGGAAGCGCCATGCGGGCGCGGACCGCAAATGGAGCGCCCAATGCAGGAGGGGCCTCAAACAGCTGTTATAGCAGCAGATGTCGGCCGAGGCGGGCGCGGACTTCCGTTGGAGCATCTGCGCAGCCACAACACCTCAGGAGAGGCGCGAGGCGGGCACGGACCAAGATCAGAGCGCCTGACGCCAGAAGGGCCTCAGACAGCTGCACCACAGATGGTGGACAAGATGGGCGCGGACGTCCGTTGGAGCACAAGGGAAGCCACAACACCTCAGGAGCAGCGCCAGACGGGCGCGGACCGCGGAGGGAGCACCCAACGTGGGAGGGGCCTCAGAGAGTTGCCGCTGCCACAGATGACGGCCGATTGGGGCGCGGACGTCCGACGGAACGCCAGGGAAGAGACAACACCCTACAAGCAGCGCCAGCTGGGCGCGGACCGCAGACAGAGCGCCTAGCGTCTGCTGGGCATAAATACTGGACCAGGTCCTCCAAAAACGGCAGTCTCAGGTAGCACCTGAAGAAGGCAGCGAGTTACGCGGCCGAAATATTGTGCCAGAACGACGCATACATCCGGCAGTAATCCCGTTTATCCAAAATGTCAAGATCTCGCCGGGAAAGCATGAAGAATTATATCAGCGCGTTTTTCTTTCAGTTAACATTAAAAAAAATCGAAGTACCATTGATACAAACAATATTGTCAGCAAATAGTTCAGCAAAATGTTCGTAGAAACGCAGTTTCCCTCAGACACCTTCTTAACAAAATAAATAAATAATAAAATTCTGAGACATGTGTTGAGTTCTTTGAAAGTAGAGATGGGTTACCTCACGTATGGCACCACTTGCAACATCCCTTATGAGGAGGTAACTGCATATTTTTAATGTTAATGTTATCTATTATTTCTTACTTATTTCGTTCTTAATTTAATCTGGGGCTTGATTGATATTGCTTTTATGTGGGATAAGCCGTATAGAATTATTTTTACCTTGTGATAAATTTTCTGAGAGCTAAAAGAAAAAAAAAGATTATACAAGACTTAGGTGCAGAAATACCTATAAATTCCAGTATCATTTTGGGCTTCTTCCTTTTATCATTTCCCAGTAGAAACCTTATAAGTATAATGTCAAAAAAAATTATTTCAGTCCATCTATCAAAGTAACAGTTAACATTAATTTATTCATGAAATATATATTCCATTTATTATGTAATGTGGACAAGAATCGTTCGTAGGCCTTTCATAAAGTATGATCTCATGTAAAACCATTGCAGAACATTGTCAATTATAATCGGTTGCCACCAAAGAAAAAATAATTTCTACTTTTTTTCTGGTTACGGGTCATTAAAACATCACCAGGAAGCGACAAACGTGCCCAGCAATTCATTTTTTTCGGCGCTGCAGTGCTTCGTGCTACGCCCAACACCCTCCGAGATCGAAGGCTTACGACCGCGGAATAACGCCGCTCAGATAACTCGCAATTACTTGTGATAGGTGGTAGATATCAGTGTGGCTACCATTTCAAAAACTTTTCTGTACTTTTAGCTCAATTCCACTCGCAATAATGTATGGTCTAAAATGCATAGAACAGTAAGCTGCCCGCTATCGAACTTTTTCAATACACGATTTATAAATCAAGTGCGCATACTTGACAAAAAGCATCATTTGGAAATGACTGTTACGAATTTCGAAAAGGTGAATGTTTTATATGAAAGCTAAGATGTTGTCCTACCATGTGTCCAAAAATCAGATTTTTTAACAGCATACTTTCATCAAAATCGGGTGAGGAGCGTTACAAAACTAAAAACTCACGCGGAATGAAAAGTAGACTTTTTATTTTTTCATAGGCAAGGCAAAGCTGTTAAGGAAAAAATAACATCATAAAACGAAGTTGCGTGGTCTTATATACCGTCAAAATGTTTTACAACTTGAAAATTGGAAAAGTTGATTTTCTCCACCTTATTCGTCTCGGCTCGGCCCTGCCGGCAGCGTGAACGCAACTGTGTTCACTGCTCACACTTCACAGTGGCCCCGACAGACGCCGTAGACCGAGTTCGACTGAAAACATCGACCGACGGCGTGGTCACATTGCATCCAATATAGCAGTGTTGCCAACCGAAGGGACATGTCCTTAAGCCCTTTTTAAACGATGAACGAAGGTGAACAAGATAGATAATAGTCTACTGAAGCGCTCCTAGCGTACTAGCCCTGAACTGCAAACTCCAGCAAGATCTTGAGGCAGCGTGTTTAGACGATAAACGTAATCGAACAGTAATACCCGATGTTGAAAGTGAGGTTATAAAAGCCGATTTGTTATGTAGGAAGTCATGGTTTAATACTGGAATTGAGGAAACAACGCTAAATGTCACTGATGGCCAAAGAAAACCTTGCAATCGATGTTTTTGGCCAACTTAGTGTGGTAAAGTTCTGGGTAGTGAAACAACATTTCAAAACATTCACATCTATTTTCAAGCGAAAAAAATAAACTTATGAACACATCAAGCAATATTTATAAAAGCGTAAATAGATCTTCTTTACTTTATCTACTACGATTTGCCCAATGACATTGTCAATAACGTCATGCACAACTGAATTTTTGTCTTCCATTTGGACTGACTTTTTCAATTAAAATGCTATTTAATGAAAATTGCATCATCAAATTACAATCTTATTCAAATAAACAATTGGCTTCAGTCTTTTCTATTACGATATTGCAAATCATAAACCATTTTCCGGTTTCAGATGTACGACCTCACTTTTTGGTAGACAATAATTGAGATAAATATGTAAGTCGTCATGAAACATTTGCAGTTTACCGCTAAACCAAAGTATAATAATAAACTAAACATTAATAAGACAAGTTTGCGTGCAAACCGTGTAATTGTCGACTACAGTATGAAAATTGCGTGACGAAAATAAGTTAACTTCCGATGTCAGCAGACGACCGTTCAATCAAAACAATCTTCTTGAGAAAGCTTAACGTGACGTAGACGTTAGGTGACGGACAGTGTGAATGCCGTCATTAGAAATACATTTTGTAATACATTCTGATCATAAACTTCGACATAACGCAAAATATACGTAAATACGAAGGAAAATGGCGGACTAACTGAAGCGGCGACTGCAGCAGACAGCTGCTAGCTCGCGCATGCGCAGTGAACCCACTAGTACCGAATTTAGAACTCGTCCTATTTCTTTATCGCTATTCGCTATAATTATCGCGCTTCGATACTAGCGCGATCATACTAGTGCAGCCGTTCAAACGACTGAAGGCCGCCATTAACGCAACTTGTTAGCAATCTATTACAAGTTCGTTGATCGTTTAAAACGGGCTTTACGCATAAGGACGTTTACCGCTTTTTGTTTTTCCAAACTGTAGGGACGGATTTACGATCTCTTTGCAAATGTAGGGACCTTTCTCAGGGACAATGCAGAATGAAAGTACTTTTTTAAAATTCAAAACAATTGCAGAATATGTTAATAAATGGGAAATTACTAACAAATACGTAAGTAGCCCCAATACTTTCTCTCTCTCTATCTCTCTCCTTCTTTTTTTTTTTTTTTTTTTTTTTTTTTTTTTTTTTTTTTTTTTTTTTTTTTAGGTAATCACTTTGGTTCTTAAGGACTTTCATTTGTGAACGTAGGGATTTTTAGCTCTTCATGTAGGAACATGGTTGGAAACGAGTTGGCAACACTGCGATATTGTTTGTCACATGATCCTGTTGAAGGAGAAAGTTGGTCTGAATGGTATTCTGTGTCTGAAGTATATTATCATAGTCTAACAAATATGTTAGACTGTGATATTATTATAATGATACACCAACATCACTGCTTTATATTTGCTGTTATTATTTATAAATCTCAATGAGCTCATTTCGGCCTTTAACCATCATCAGGTGCTCTTACATGGAATATCGTATGTGTCACAGCTGTCTTTATTTTTCACCTAGATGTCGATTGGTGGCTCGTTTGTGTCTATGCTGTCTTTAGTTTTTACACCTGGATGTCAATTGGTGCCTGTTAGCTTCTTATGTTATTTCGATCTTGACAGCTTGGTTGACAGTAACACTGACATCACAGTACTAGACTTAAAAAGATACAAGATAGTTAGGAGTATATGGGTATAAAACTATTTAACACGTTGCCAGAAGAAGTACATAATGTGTCGTTGAGTATGTTTAAAAAAGCCATGCAGTAATGGCTAAAAGAAAAAGTATTCTATACACTAAAAGAATTCTCACCATGATATTAAGTTCTAACATGGTTCGTTTTTCAGGTAGATCTATGCGTTCCGTTCGTTCGTTCAGTTTGTTCATGGTTGTTCGTTTGATATTTAGCTCAGCTTAATTTATTAAAGAGAGTGTTCAGCCCCCTGACCGGGCGCGCTGAGCCACGGCGCCCGGCGGGATTAAGGTTATATCCAGTACGATGTAAAACTTTTATCTTGATGACCAAAATTCGTCTAAACTCTCACAATTTGAATGCTTCTTATGTAATTACATATTTAAGCATATGATACTTATGTAATTGTACATTTAAGTGTGTATGTATACAAATGACGTCATCGATTGCATGTTTAAAGCTCTAAGATGGATAATAAATATGTAAACATGGGAAAGGTGAATGGAGGACTTCCCAAGGATGACGGTAGAGAGACACCAGAGACATCTATTGGGTCATTCGGTAGTTGCTGGGAAGAATTAATGGACGGCCATATTTTCGGTCTTTCGGAGGCAACGCGTCGTCCTGCCATCTGTCGGCGATTCTAAGTAACATTGAAGCACATATCGTGAGCCTCTTGTGCCTTACAATTCCCAATTTTGTGGGAGAATATTACAAACCATTACAGCCTGCTGTCGCAAATCGATTACCTATATCTGTGGCGTCATGGTCATTCCTGGAAGGTCTCGTGTCTTATGCCTGTTCATAAAGGTACTCACCCCTCCTTTATCTGCTCTATTCGGCAGATATGCCCCAGCCCCAACCTCCCGTCCATCTTCTCCAATATGCTGACGACAATGTCTTCCTCGCCCTCCCCCCCTCCCTTGCTCGCTCCCAACATCTCCTTCAGTTGCATCTCTCCGAATTTTCCACTTGGTGCAACCAGTGGCTCCTTACTGTCAACCCTACCAAGTCCCAGGCAGTCATCATATGTCACACCACCCACTCCTTCCGCCATCGTGACCTTTACGTAACTATTCATGGCCGCCCCATCTCACAAACCAAAACCCTAAAATACCTCGGCCTTATCCTCGTCAGATCCCTCCTAAAAACTGTCCAGCAGAAAGCCATATCCCGCCTCAACCTCCTCGAGCTCCTATCCGGCCGGACATGAGGACTCAATCCTTCCACCATCCTGTACACCTACCGTTCCCTAATGCGTCCCAACTTATGCTGCTTCCACCCCACCTGGATATCCGCCCCCCTTCCTATTATGCCACCATTCAGATCCTCGAGCGCCGCGTCCTCCGCTTCGCTTACCGTATCTGCCTCCCTTCTCCCACGCGGATCCTTTATGAACTCATTCCTTTCCCTCACCTTCTCCAGTTCCTTGAACACATCTGTCTCAAGTACATATCCCGAAAAATAGAGTCCCATCATCCTTTGGTTTCCCCCTTCCTCCTCAATCCCGGGCCTTTGCCACACCGTTACGAACATATCCCTCCCTCCCTTCACCTACACACTCTCCACATCCTCTCCCTGCGTGGCTTCCATCACCTTCCCATCCCAGATGACGCCGTCCATCCCGACATCTAGCACTCCTTCCAACCATAGTCCTTCCCTGTAGATCATGGCCACCCCTTTCCCCACCCCTGCTTTTCCCGCCACTGCTTGGCTATCCTCGTCCCACCCCATCCTCCAGAGCCCCTTCCTATCTCCCCCTCCCCCTCTTCCTTCCTCTCCCCTCCCCTCCTACTCCCGCCCCTGCGCTCCCCCTCCTCTCCATCCCTATCCTCTGTGGGGTCCGACAACCACTTTTTAATATCAGTATTGTGTCAGTGTTCAGTGCTCAGTGCTTATGCATGTGATTACCTTGGGGGGGGGGAGGAGGGTAAACAAATACACACACACACCCACACATTGAAAATTGGGTGTGTTTGTATTGTTTACCCTCCTTTTTTCCCCCCCAAGGTAAGTCTTTCCTGTCCCGGGATTGGAATGACTCCTTACCCACTCCCTTAAAACACTCATCATTTCCTTTTCCCTCTCCTTCCCTTCTGCCTGACGAAGCAGCTAGGCTGTGAAAGCTAGCGTTTGTGTGTGTGTGTGTTTATTTGTCACTATCACTGTCTGTGCTCCTTTGATATATAAAATAGAAAACAGATGACTTACCCAAAGGACAGGCTCGTCGACAGACACAAATAAAAACACACAAAAACACACATACAAGCTTTCGCAACCGTTGGTCGCTTCTTCAGGAAAAGAGAGCAGAAATGGAAGATATGGGTTTTAAGGAAGTGGAAAACGAGTCATTCCAATCCCAGGAGTGGAAGGACTTACCTTAGGGGAAAAAAAGGAAGGTAAACAAATACACACACACTCACACGTATCCAAACGCAAACACACCTAGACAGACATTTGTAAAAAGCAGAGAAGTTAGACACAGATACCACTTGAGGCAGAGGATCTGTACACAGAACCGAGGCAAAGATGCTAAAGATGGTGGGCGGGAATTTGAATTTAGCGGAGGTTGAGACCAGGTGGGCAATGGGAGGAGAGAGTAAGCTGAAGGGCAAGTTCCCATCTCTGGAGTTCTGAAAGGTTGGTGTCGGTGGGAAGTATCCAGATAACCCGGACAGTGTAACACTGTGCCAAGATGTGCTGGCCGTGTACCAAGGCATGTTTTGCCACAGGGTGATCTTCATTACCAACAAACACTGTCTGCCTGTGACCGTTCATGCGAATGGACAGTTTGTTGCTGGTCATTCCCACATAGAACGCTTCACAGTGCAGGCATGCCAGTTGGTAAATCACGTGGGTGCTGTCGCAGGGGGCTCTGCCCATGATCGTGTAAACCTTCCGGGTTACTGGACTGGAGAGTAAGTGATGGTGGAAGGGTGCATAGGGCAGGTTTTACAACGGGGGTGGTTGCATGGGTAGGAGCCAGAGGGTAGGGAAGGTGGTTTGGGGATTTCATAGGGATGGACTAGGAGGTTACGAAGGTTAGGTGGGCGGCGGAAAGTCACTCTTGGTGGAATGGGAAGGATGTCATTAAGGATGGATCTCATTTCGGGGCAGGATTTAAGGAAGTCTTATCCCTGCTGGAGAGCCACATTCAGAGTCCGCTCCAGTCCCGGAAAGTATCTGGTGACAAAAGAGGCATTTCTGGGGTTCTTCGGTGAAAGGTTCTGGATTTGGGGGGATGAGGAGGTGGCTCTGGTAATTTGCTTCTGAACCAGATCAGGAGGATAGCTGTGGGATGTGAAAGCTGTTATTAGGTGATTGGTGTACCGGTTCAGGGATTCGGGACTGGAGCAGACTCTTTTGCCACGAAGACCTAAGCTGTAGGGAAGGGAACGTTTGATGTGGAATGGATGGCAGCTGTCATAATGGAAGTACTGTTGTTTGTTGGTTGGTTTGATATATATATGGACAGAATGATTGTAAAAGAGATGGAGTGGTAGCAGGAAAATATCACTTATCTTCACTGTTAAACTGATGACTAACACTGCTTTAGTGGGTGAGTGAGAGTCACATTGATTTGTGACAATCAACATAAACACAATTAGGTCACATGCGAAGTTGTTATTGTCATGTGAAACACTTAATGTGGCCGACACCGATGTGGCCCTCTTGCAAGAGGTACACATTCTTGTTTTCCCAGATATCTTTGAATATACAACATATATATCTAATAATGGAAATTCCAGGTTGGTATTATAATGTTTTAATACATTTTAAGTAATTACAGTTCCTTTCTACCACTTTCCAACATAATACTCATCTTTTGAACACTGCAATGTATGGGGTATCTGCTCACTGCAACATTATTCTCCTGGGGCATCGTGGTAGAAATAAATACTCGTATGTACAATTTTTCACTTCTTCTTTAATTTAAATCAAACTTTTTCTCCACCAAAACATTACAATAACGTACACAAATTACCATAACAACACAGACTGGCATAGATTCCAAAGTACTCGCCCAAAGACAAAACTCGAACTCTCCCACGCAAGGCGGTGAGGCAAATATATAACATCGACGTTACATTATCCATTGTTCATAACAATTGAATATACTAATTTACAATTAACAAACATACAAAGAAAACATTTAATGTACACAAAAATAATCACAATATAAAATGAAAACTATACATACAATAATTTTAGATCGCACCTATCTTTTTATGTTTTAATCATGCTTTTGACAACAAACCAAAATGTTTAATGTTAATTAATTAGTTAACGAGTACATCATACATGTTCCTAACATATACTGAACTATCAAATATTCTGGCCATTCACAAAATATAGTCAAAATCTCTCGCCAGTCAATATATACAAAGAATAACAATATTCAAATCTCGAATATTAAGTTAATTAATACAATTAGCTGGTCTGCACAACTTGTTTATGAGCCTAACATATATACAATGCTATTTATTTTAATGTCTTTATGTAGATACAAAAGTTTTTACCATTCGTCTGTCTATTTATTGAAATAACATACAATGACAAAACTATTGTTTATAGAACTGTCTGGAAACGTCTTATACAAATCTCTTAATTAATGAAATCTGTCACATGTTTTAATCACAGTATCACCGAGTCACTGTCCTACACTGATTCCTAGGCTGGCTATTTCGTTTATAACTTCACACACAACATACATCACTAATGAACCACACGATTCCGGATCTGACGCAGATGGTATCGTAGGATGACATTGAGATGAGACGACCAGGCAGACAGTATCGTACGATAACATTGAGATGAGGGGGCCGGCAGTATCGTCACAGTATTCAACAATATAATAAGAGGTTCGTTCAAAGAGCTGCGGACTTTAGCATCCTGCAGCACCGTAGCAGACACTTCCGCACATGCACGGTACCAATGATGTCAGTCAGGCTGCAGGATGAAATTATCCCTGCAGCTCATGCATCCAGGAAGCTGCGGGACGCAGCAGCCGGGAGCTTCCTTGAACAACCTGTAGGCTGCAGCATGGTGCAGGATTTGGTGCCTGGTGCTCTTTGAATATAAATTTCCGTACTGAGTGTGCACAGTAGCAGCCCTGCAGCTCTTTGAACGAACTTAAGGACAGTTTACAATTCACTGCAAAGACGTAACAAGCTGTGACAGGCACATGAAAAGAACACACACATTCAACACTTAAGCTATCGGCCATGGCCTTCTTCAGAATAAAGCACATTCACATAATCGCACAGGCACACTTCACAGTCACACAACTGTCATATCTGGCTGCCACACAATTTTTAGAAAACAACAAATTATATATTGACATGTGCCACAACCACAAGGATTTACTCAATACGGATTGATGGAATGAAGAATCTAATCTATTCTAATAGGATAATCACACCAGATAGCAAAATAAAGACAATATTGGATATAGTAAAGGAAAGACTGGTAGAACTGGAGATGAAGAGGAGCATGGAGCTTTGCAGTAAGCATTTCATTACTGTTACTGAAGAGATGGGGTCATCAGGTTCAGTAGCTGCAGCTACAGAACATCTCACACCAATCACTATAAATAAATTCAGTAATATGAGTATGACCCTTACAACAATAGTTGAAGTAATGTTCACCATAAATGCCTTAAAATAAAAAATTTCTGTTGGCTATAATAATATATCAACAGAGTTGATTAAACAGTAAGCCTCTTGAGTTCAGTGATATTGTAAGATATTTGTGTAATCAGTGTTTTATCACTCTAACATTACCTGAATGGATGAAATATGCCAAATATAAGACTGGAAAGTAGTGCAGGTCATTCCCATTTTCAAGAAGGGACATCGAACAGATGTGCAGAACTAAAAGCCTTTATCTTTAATGTTGATCAGTTGTAGAATTTTGGGACATGTATTATTTTCGAGTATAATGACTTTTCTGGAGACTAGAAATCTGTTCTGTAAGAATCAGCATGGGTTTCGAAAAAGGTGATCGGGTGAAACCCAGTTCTCAGGTAGATGCCGTGATTCTTGACTTCCGCAAGGTATTTGATACAGTTACCAACAGTCGTTTAATGAAGAAAGTAAAGAGGATATGTTTGATCAGACCAATTGGGTGATTGGATAGAGGAGTCCCTAGAAAACAGAATGCAGCTTGTCATTCTCAATGGAGAGAAGTGTTCCGAAGTGACAGTGATGTCAGGTGTGCCACGGGGAAGTGTCGTGGGTCCATGGCTATTCATAATATATTTATAAATGACCTTGTGGCTAACATTGGAAGTTTACTGAGGTTTTTTGCGGATGATGCCGTAGTATATAGAGAGATTGTAACAATGGAAAATTGTATTGAAATGCAGGAAGATCTGCATCGAATTGACCCATGGTGCTGCGAATGGCAATAGAATCTCGATGTAGACAAGTATAATGTGCTACGAATACATAGAAAGAAAGAGCCTTTATCATTTATCTACGCTATAGTAGGTCAGCAACTGGAAGCAGTTAATTCCATAAATTATCTGGAAGTAGGCATGAGGAGTGATTTAAAATGGAATGACCATATAAAATCAGTCATCAGTAAAACAGATGCCATATTAATTGGAAGAATCCTAAGGAAATGCAGTCCGAAAACAAAGGAAGTAGGTTACAGTTCACTTGTTCACCCACTGCTTGAATACTGCTCACTGGTGTGGGATCCGTACCAGGTGGGTTTGATAGAGGAAGTAGAGAAGATCCAATGGAGAGCAGTGCACTTCATTACAAATTCATTTAGTAATCGTGAAAGCTTTAATGAATATGATCGACAAACCCCATTGGAAGACTCTACAGGAGAGATGCTCTGCCACTTGGTACGGGCTTTTGTCGCAGTTTGAGAACATACCTTTATCAAGGAGACTAGCAGTATATTGCTCCCTCCTATGTATATCTCATGAAGAGAGATTAGAGCCCACACAGAGGCATTCTGAAATCTTTCTTTCTGCAAAAAATACGTGACTGGAATAGGAGAGAGAACCATTACTGGTACTCAAGGTACCCTCTGCCACACACTGTCAGGTGGCTGACGGAGTACGGGTGTAGATGTATTCATGGTTGCCCATGGCAATGTTTCCCAGAACATAACTGAGCCACTGCCAACTGGTCTCCAACCTGAAGCAGGTGTCAGGACCTGTTTCTCTAGGAGGTGACAAATTCACACCCTCCCATCAGCTTTAAGAAGGAATTGGGATTCATCAGACCATGCAGTGCTTTGTCACTCTGCCAATATGCAATGACAATGGTCACATGTTGCTTATGTTTGGCACATGCACGGATTGTTCCGTACGAGGCCACCATTAGGATTGTTCGACATGTGAAGCATGCAGATATGCTATGTACTCCTTTGAGACAGTATTATCATTATACAACAGAATTTGAAAGTCCCATATTGTGTGTCTAATATAGTTATAACACAAATTGTAGACAACGTAATGAAGTTTTATTTATGCAAGACTAACTCAGTGCCAATAACAGTGCACAATGGGAGGTATTAAATGGAAGTAGTCTGATGTTAAGTATGCCACATTTAGCCACCTGTCCTATTTTACAAGACTGGCCACCGTACAATGTATGACATACGTAAAAAGGGGGTGACCATGTAACTCCTAGACATGGTTTCACCATTTGTTGTAGATACAACAGAACTCAAACATCCAACAATTTTTGGTTTCCAAAATGCTCTTACTGAGGCTTTGGGAGATCACAATATACCCATGGTCAAACTCAGATAGGTCACACGCGTTCCCCATTCTATAAACGAACAACACACTCAACTGATAACTACATTGAGCATGCATGTGTCTGACTAGCAGTCGTTTCTCATCATGTGATGCTGCTATCACCTGGATGGATTTATATTGATAGTATGTACACAGTCTTAATACTCTGGTTAACCAGTTTCAGTTCTAAATACTGTCAAATAATGTAGTCTGCTGCAATGTCAAAGTGTTTCAAATATTTTGGTAGCTATTTCTGTGTGATAATGCAATATGTTGACTAACACTTGGTTTTTACTTGTATTTTATGACTCTACTCACAGTGGTTGCCTTTTGATGATAACCATATTTGTTTCAGCATGCCGTTATTTCAACTTGTTCAACAATGGACTCGCCATAGTGCTGGGTGGCGTGCTGATTGTGGGGGCACTTTTGGTAATAAATTAAATGTGATGACACTTCATAATTGCTAAAATGCCTGTGAATTAAATCACAATTACAGTCTAGAGCTAAGGCAGCTGCAGAATGTATACACTGCCTGACAAAAAAAGTGGGTCTCCTTGACATGAAAGTAACTTCGTACACTTAGACACCAACAGTAGGTACGTATTTGATTAGAGCCATAGTTTTATATGAGTAGTAGAATGGCTAACAGAGTGTATTAGTGGTGTTTGTGTTGCTACAAAACCTTGTACTATACATACATAGTGTGAACAGTGTCAGACGTTGAGTGATCACTGTCAAGGACACAGATATGCTGCATTCTCATATATGATACAGAATCATCATGAGACAGAGTTTGGAAGGTCCTTATTGTGGATCTCTGTTGTAGTCGTAAAACAATTTGTGAACAGTGTGACAGTTTCATTTATGCCTTCCCAGTCCAATGCCAATGCCAATCACAATACACAGTGGTAGGTAGTAATCGGAGGTAGTCAACTATACAATTCCAAAGAGCGATCTGTGAGAGGTTCCAGTCAGTGAGGAAGCCAGTCTGTGGTATACTCTTGACGGTGATCCAAACAGCAATCCTGAAGGTGTGTCAGTAAGCTGTAGTTCAATCACAAACTTGAAAACCATTTACTTGTAACATTCAGAAGCATATGGTAAATTGATAGTTCAGGTTATAGGGTCACCGTATATGTGGTCGCGGTGCTACTGATAGCAGGCACAGTGGGCAGTTAATTCGGAGTTCACAGTGGCAGGTAGTAAGTGGTATCCAAGTCCAAAGAGCGACCCATGGACATTCCAGCAAGAAACCAAGTCTGTGTTATACCAGATGAGTGTTGATCCAAACAGTAATTCCTCAGGTGAAGTTCATGGGCAGGCAGTAGTTTAATCTACATCCATACTCAGCAAGCCAACTCACAATGTATGCCAGAGGGTACATTGTGTTCCATTGTCAGTTGCATATGATTCCTCCCTTTGGGCTTCCAATTTTAACCTTGTGGGCATTTCATGAGATATACATAGGAGGAAGGAATGTGTCGGTTGGCACCTTGAGAAACAAAAGCTCTCAGAACTTTGGCAGAAGCCCGTACTGCGATACAGAACGTCTCTCTCACCACTGGAGTTTTCTAATCATCTCTGTGATGCTTTCACACTTACTGAATGAGCCCATAACAAAGTGTGCTGCTTTCCATTGTATCTTCTATGTCTTCACTCAACCTTACCTGGTTCAGAACCGACACTGATGAGCAGTACTCAAGTGTTGGCCAAACAAGTGTTTAGTAACCTACTTCCTTTGTTGAAGGTCTGTGCTTCCTGAAGATTCTTCAATTGAATCTCAGACTGACCTGTGCCTTATCCACAATAAATGTTATATTGTTGCTCTATTTCAAATCACTCTTTATTTGCAGTCCCAGATATTTTATGGAAGTAATTGCTTCTAGTCTTTGCCCTCCTATTGTATAACCATATAATACAGGATCTTTGTTTCTTTGTAAAGTTGAGAGACAATAGCCATTCCATGCACTATGTGTCAATATGGTGTAAATCCTCCTGCTGCATTTTGCTACCCTTTTCCAGTGTTGTGACTTCTCGATATACTACAGCATCATCCGCAGAGAGTCTCATTGAACACTTCCCTAGGGCAAGCCAGAAATCAGTTTTACATTTGAAGACTTCTCTCCATTGATAATGACACGCTGTATTCTGTTAGCTAAAAGGTCACAGATGAGTAAACCAACAACTTTTTGGATTAAGCACTGTGAGACTATGAGGCCACCTTATCTGTGTTCATGTGGTGTTGAAGGCAGGCATGGTGGCACCAGTGGAATGACTGACAGTCTTGCTTCAAAGTCATGAAGGCAGACTCCCTGGTGGTTCAATTAACAAATACTGTTTGGTTGGCTAGTCAGCCTTACTGCTGAGTTCCCATATACCCTTCATTAGGGTGACTAACTTTCCCATATTTCCCAGGTTCCAATATAGTTCAATAACTTAAAAAAAATCCTCCCTGCTTCCTTATTCACTGACTTTTTCTCCTGTATATTTTGTCAATGATCTTTCAGAGTATTAGCAATTGTACAATTTCCTAACCAACAGATTAAAAAGGCTTCATATAATAATCAGTACTATCATCAATGTCTGTTTGTGTTTCTATGGAAATAAGATGGTTTGTCGAAAGAGAATTCAAAGAGTTCCTTACCACAGACTTCAGTACAAATAAATTTGATGATAATTACTTAATATATCCAGCTCTTTGAGTAAGTTGTAGTATCATGTACTTCAAACAGTCAGTAGTGACAGATTGCTTGAGTGGCAGCATCCAAACAGAGAACCTATGTAAATGATTAAAAGTAGATTTTTTAAAATTCTTAGTACTGATATTATGCAATGAGCTATTGGTTGCAAAACAAGAGATATTACACGGCAAAATTTCAGTAAGAGTTAAGTATACTGAGGTACAGAATGTAATATTATTAGGACTTTGAATAGTTTTTGGAATTTTGTACTTCAATTTAGACCAGAAATGTCTTGTATTATACTCTTTTGCTCTCTAAAAACAGTTCCTCCATTTATGAAGTTATCCTAAAATATAATACCATTTGAGAAAACAGAGTAAAACTAACCACAGTGTGACATATTCTTAAATATATTTCTCCACTGCCACAGTACCAAGAAAATGAAATGCAGCTGTGCAGCTGAAATTTATTGCAACTAAATCATCTTCATGCCTCTGTTAAAATCATGATCAGATGTAGGGCATATCCTTTAAAACCATGATCAAATGTTGCACACTGTAGCCATTATTTCTTTCATTGGTTGACTCTTGCAATATTTGTTTTTGTTGAGTATTTGGTCGTTACAGGGCAGGCTATAAATTGACAGATTCTGGTTAATCACACCGCACCACAAAATGAAAGGATTGCCCTATTGTACAGCAAGCACATTACAATCCTTTCAATCCGACAAGTAATTCACAGACGCTCAACATTGTATATCATCATCCACACAAGTGGGAGTTTAGCAGCAGCCAGACAAGAGAACTACTGCCGATAGTGTATGCTGCTGTTAAAATCCGGACAAAAACAGTAGCGTTTTGAATGGCACTGAGACGAGGAATGACGGGCTTTTAATGAATAGCACTGTATTGTGTTCAGCCAGCAACTGCAGGTCTTCACTAGCCTGGCTGACAGTTGGTGAGTGTGACAGATACCTGTGAAGAGATCCCTTCTTCCAGTTGTGTTGGATAGTGGTATTATCTTGGCCTCATGGTATGGGAGCCTACAGTCATGACTTAGGTCACAGTTGTTAATGACTGAGGGATCCACGATGGGCCCATGGTACATAACAGACATTCAATGTTGTCTTGGTTGTAACTTATGTGAGATAAGGTGACATCATTTTTCAACACATATGGTATGTATATACAAACTAGCCATCAGGACCCTCAGATTTGTTCTTGAAACAACTTGGATATCAGCTCTGTTTCAATGTCAGTATTTATGATATTGATGTTCATTTGCATCTACATAGATACTCTACAAATCACATTCAAGTGCCTGGCAGAGGGTTTATTAACCACTTTCATAACTTTTCTCTACCGTTCCATTCTCTAATAGTGCACGGGAAGAAAGAACACCTAAATCATTCCATTTTCGATCTGATTTCTCTTATTTTATTGGGATGGTCATGTCTCCCTAAGTAGGTGGGTGCTAGCAAGATATTTTCACATTCAGAACTAAAAGTCGGTGATTGAAACTTCGCAAACAGATCACGCCGCAATGAATAACGTCTTTCTTTTAATAATTTCCACCCCAATTCGTGCAACATTTCCATGACGCTTTCCCCCCCGTAACGTGATAGAACAAAACGAGCTGCCCTTCTCTGAACCTTCTCAATGTCTTCCGTCAATCCCACCTGGTGAGGGTCCTACAAGGGGCAACAGTACTCCAGGAGAGGACACACAAGTGTGATGTAGCCAGTCTCTTTGGTGGAGCTGGTGCATCTTCGAAGCGTTCTGCCGATGAAACGTAACCTTTGGTTCACCTTCCCCACAATATTTTCTATGTGTTCTCTCCAGTCAAATTTGTTCGTAATTGTAACTCCTAGGTATTTGGTAGAATCTACGACCTTAAGGTTGAACTGATTTATCGCGTAATTGAAGTTCAGCGGATTTCTTTTAGTGGTCATGTGTATTACTTCACTCTTTTCTTTATTTTGTGTCAATTGTCAATTTTTGCACCAAGTAGAGATTTTGTCTAAATTGCTTTGCAGTTGCTTTTGATCCTCTGTTGACTTCACTAACCGATAAACGACAGCATCATCCGCGAACAATCTAAGGGAGCTATTCAGATTGTCTCCTAAATTGTTTATAAACACGAGGAAGAGTAGGGGACCTATAACGCTTCCCTGTGGAATGCCAGATATCACTTCTGTTTTACTCGATGACTTACCATCAATTACAACGAACTGTGTTCTTTCTGATAGGAAATCGTGAATCCAACTGCACAATTGAAGAGATATTCCATAAGCACGCAATTTCACAAGAAGCCGCTTGTGGGGTACAGTGTCAAAAGCCTTCCTGAAATCGATTTGAGATCCCTTGTCAATGGCACTTAACACTTCATGTGAATAAAGGGCAAGCTGTGTTTCGCAAAAGTGATACTTTCTGAATCCGTGTTGACTACTGGTTAATAGGTCGTTCTCTTCGAGGTAGTTCATAATATTCGAACAAAGTATATGTTCCAAAATCCTACTGCAAACCGACATCAATGAGATAGGCCTGTAATTTTGGGGATCACTCCTATTGCCTTTCTTGAATATTGGAGTAACTTGGACAACTTTCCAGTCTTTGGGTACGGATCTTTCGCTGAGTGATCGGTTGTAAATGATAGCTAAGTACGGAGCTATTGCATCAGCATACTCTGAGAGGAATCTAGTTGGTATACAATCTGGCCTGGAAGATTTATTTTTGTTTAGTGACTTAAGTTGTTTTACTACTCCAGGAGCATCTACTTCTAAGTTTCGCATGCTGGCAGCTGTTCTTGGATTGAATACTGGAGTGTTCACTTCGTCTTATTTGGTGAAAGAATTTCGGAAAGCTGTGTTTAGTAATTCTGTCTTAGCAGTACTGTCGTCGGTAGTATTAACATTGCTATCGCGTAGTGAAGGTATTGTTTGTGTTTTGCCGCTAGTGTACTTCACATATGACCAGAATTTCTTTGGATTTTCTGCAAGATTACGGGACAGGATTTCGTTGTGGTAACTACTATAGGCTTCTCGCATTGAAGTCCGCGCTAGGTTGCGAGTTTCAGTAAAAGATTGCCAGTCTTGTGGATTCTGTGTCTTTTAAAATTTTGCATGCATTTTTCTTTGTTTCTGCAACAGTGATCTTACCTGTTTTGTGTACCACGGGCGTCAGCCCCCTCTTTTACTAATTTATTTGGTATAAATCTCTCGATTGCTACTGATATTATGTCTTTGAAAGTAAGCCACAACTGATCTACACTCACATTTTTAGTTTTGAAGGACTGGAGACTATCACTCAGGAAAGCGTGAAGCGAATTTTTATCTGCTTTATTGAATAGATATATTTTTCGTTTATTTTTGGTGCATTTGGGAATTTCAATATTCAGTCTCGCTACTACAACTCGATGTTCGCTAATCCCTGTATCTGTTTTGATGCTCTTTACTAGCTCAGGATTATTTGTTGCTAGGAGATCAAGGGTATTTTCGCAACCACTTACTATTCTAGTGGGTTCATGAACTAACTGTTCGAAGTAGTTTTCAGAAAAAGCATTCAGAACTAGTTCAGACGATGTTTTATATTTGCCGCCAGTTTTGAATACGTAATTATGCCAACATATCGAGGGTAAATTAAAGTTGCCACGGATTATAACAGTATGCTTTGGATACCTATTTGAAATGTGATTCAAGCTTTCTTTGAACATTTCGGCAACTGCATCATCTGAGTCAGGGGGCCGATAAAAAGATCCAATTATTAATTTATTCCGGTTGTCAGGTATAACCTCTACCCAGGCCAACTCACAGGAAGTATCTGTCTCAATTTCGCTTCAGGATAGACCATTAGTAACAGCAATAAACACACCACCCCCTTTTTTATTTATTCTATCCTTTCTGAAGACCATTCTACATCTAAATCTACATAGATACTCTGCAAATCACATTTTAGTGCCTGGCAGAGGGTTCATTAACCACTTTCATAACTTTTCTCTACCGTTCCATTCTCTAATAGCGCGCGGGAAGAAAGAACACCTAAATCGTTCCGTTTTCGATCTGATTTCTCTTATTTTATTGGGATGGTTATGTCTCCCTAAGTAGGTGGGTGCTAGCAAAATATTTCAACATTCAGAACTAAAGGTCAGTGATTGAAACTTCGCAAACAGATCACGCCGCAATGAATAACGTCTTTCTTTTAATGATTTGCACCCCAATTCGTGCAACTTTTCCGTGACGCTTCCCCCCCTGTGACGTGATAAAACAAAACGAGCTGCCCTTCTCTGAACCTTCTCAATATCTTCCGTCAGTCCCACCTGGTGAGGGTCCCACAATGGGCAACAGTACTCCAGGAGAGGACGCACAAGTGTGATGTAGGCAGTCTCTTTGGTGGAGCTGGTGCATCTTCTAAGCGTTCTGCCAATGAAAGATAACCTTTGGTTAGCCTTCCCCACAATATTTTCTGTATGTTCTCTCCAGTCAAAGTTGTTCGTAATTGTAACTCCTAGGTATTTGGTAGAATTTACAACCTTCAGGTTTGACTGATTTATCGCGTACTTGAAGTTCAGCGGATTTCTTTTAGTGGTCATGTGTATTACTTCACACTTTTCTTTATTTAGTGTCAATTGCCAATTTTCGCACCAAGTATAAATTTGGTCTAAATCGCTTTGCAGTTGTTTTTGATCCTATGTTGATTTCACTAACCGATAAACGACAGCATCATCCACGAACAGTCTAAGGGAGCTATTCAGATTATCTCCTAAATCGTTTATAAACACGAGGAAGAGTAGGGGACCTATAACGCTTCCCTGTGGAACGCCAGATATCAATTCTGTTTTACCATTTGGCCCTTTGAAAAAATTTCGGCCGAACTTATCTCAGGCGTCAGCCAGCTTTCAGAGCCTATAACGATATGTGCCTCAGTACTTTCTATCAGCGTTTGGAGCTCTGGAACTTTCCCAATACAGCTACGACAATTTAAAATTGTTATACCAATGGTTTCTAGATCTTCTTTCTTCCTGTGTCTGACCTGCCCCCTTTGAGACTGAAACCCATTTTGTGTATTTCCGTGGCTCTCTAAACTAAAAATCGCCTAGTCCACGCCACACAGCCCCTGCTACCCGTGTAGCCACTTACTGAGTATAGTGGACTCCTGACCTATTTAGCGGAACCCGAAAACCCGCCACCCTTTGACGTAAGTCGAGGAATCTGCAGCCCACACGGTTGCAGAACCGTCTGAGCCTCTGATTCAGACCCTCCACTCGGCTCTGAACCAAAGGTCCGCAGTCAGTCCTGTCGACAATGCTGCAGATGGTGATCTCCGCTTTCATCTTGCAAGCAAGACTGGCAGTCTTTACCATTTCTGATAGCCGCTCAAAACCAGAGAGGATTTCTTCTGATCCAAAGCGACACACATCATTGGTCCCGACATGAGCCACCACCAGCCTGCACCATTTGCAGCGTGGCTGTATGATGTGTTTCCCATCTGAATCATCCAGGCCGGAGAATGTACAACATCGAAGTGATAAGAGTTGTATATACTGATAAATCCATTGTAAAACTGGCACATCCATGGAGTCAGTGCCTCTGTTACTGAAATAGAATCTTATTCCCTTTCAAACCAGGTGGTTTAATTTTGTATCATCCCTCTCTTCTGGGTGTTTTACTTTTTTTGTCAGACAGTGTATTACAATACCATTCTCAATTACAGGTTAAAATGTTCAGGAAATGTTTGGAATATTTTTGACACATTTAAAATTGAATGACTCAATATTCATGAGACAGATCTAGTCTTAGTATTATCAGTGATAATGAATATATGCTGAAGCTTAGAATTAAAATTGTACTATGATTGGGATTCAAACCTGAGTCACCTGCTCACTAGGCTGATGCCATAGAGACTGTGCCACCCTTGCAATTCGGAGCTGCACAACTACCCTAATATATATCCCCTCCTCAAAACTGACACGATTCGAAAGGGGAAGTGAAGATGGGCTAAAAAAGTTAGTATGTGGGGGGAGGGACGTATTAGGGTAGTTCGTACAACTGCCTTTTCTGCTGTGCCAGTGTGTAGTTGGTAGCACATCTGCTTAATAAACAGAAGATTAGTCTGGACCCAGTGACCATGTGGTGAGGGCACGGACTTACAGTCCCACCAGCTGAGTGTTGTGCACGAGCTTGTTTACTTCTTCTGGCTGGGAGTAATCTTATACTAGTTCATTGAGGCAATGTGGTTCACTCATATATGAAGAATAGTATGAAGATCATGTTCCAAGCCATATATCTACATCTACATACATACTCTGCAATCCACCCAAAGGTTTGTAGCAGAGGATAATCGGTACCACTACTATTTACTTGCTTTCTTATTCCACTCACAGAACGACAGAAAATCAAAAGCTTGTATGCATCTGCAAGAGACCTAATATCTCTGATCGTATCCTTGTGGTCTTTACACAAAATGTAGGTTGGTGGCAGTAGAATCATTCTGAAGTCCACCTCAAATTCTGGCCCTCTAAATTTCTTTGACAGTGCTTCTCAAAAAGAACATCGCGTTCCCTCCAGCGACTCCCTTTTGAGTTCCCAAAGCATTTCTGAAACTCTCACACATTGATCAAATCTACCAGTTAAAAAACTAGCCACCCATCTCTTAATTTGCCTCTGTCCTCCTTTAAACTGATGTGGTGTGGATCCCAAACACTTGAACAGTACTCAAGACAGGGTCATACAAGCATTTTACAGACGGATCACACCTTTCAAAAATTAACCCAACAAACTGAAGTAAACCATTCGCCTTCCCATGACTGTCCTTATATGCTCGTTCCATTTCACATCACTGTGCAGCATTACGGCTAGATATGTAATTGTACAACTCTGTCAAGCAACACAAAATTCTTTCTGGCCCTGGACACTATCCGCCTAAGGGGCTCCATAACGCACCTAACATTGGAGCTCCCAATCACGAACACACCCTTTCCCTGTGTGCCTGATCAGACCTTACTGATAGGATTGGCAATACATCCACTCACAGAATGAATGGGCAATGCCACACGACCAGTTTCCATATTGGCCCTTTGCATCAAGCAATACAAATCGTATACGTGAAGGTGCCGAGGGAGCAGATACCATTAGCAACCCACGTGACACTTGGGGTGCCCCATGCAACACACAAGACTATCTGCCACCACCACGCAATGAAGCAGCAGCCTAGAGACTGCTGACCGTGGCCAAAAGCACATTCAGCTGTTCACAAATAGTGGCCAAGTCCTCCTGCATCTGCACACAGCATGCACACCCCCTATCCATCCTACCACTGCTACTGAAGTGCCTATAGAGTGAAAATAAATAAGCTACTAAACTTCAATTTGATACTACACTAGTGCTTCACTAATGGTGGCTGCTAACTGATTGAACTGTGATAAACAGTCCCCCAATCTTCAAAACTCTTAAAACACAAGCTCTAATGAAATTTGTTAAGTATGCATGAATAAAGCTCTTATAAACAGAAGCACTAAAGGAATTTAAGGAATTGTACGGTTATAAAAATGCACAAAAATTAAATTATGCTACTTAGAGTGAACGGTGTGACACTGGCAGTCATTACAGTAGACAGTCATGACCCTGAGCATATGAAGAACAATTTGTACCTGAAAAACTATGTGTAGTTTCACAACAGATTAGTGGAATTAATTTCTTGATTATGGCAAGTGTTATCTGTGTTAATATGATCACCAAACAAGAATGCATAATGGTGAATGCTGATACAGCCACAAAATTACAATTGCAGCACTCAAATAAACATACTGAAGCTGTTACTGTTGAATGCACAAGACTAGGTATGAATACCCTCTACATTTTTGACAACTACTGTTTGAAGTACCCACTGATTTCACTATCTCAACCTAATGTATGGGACAATAATATAGTAAGAACAGTTTACAACTCACCGCAAAAAAATGGCACCGAGCTGCGACAGGCACATACAAAAGACACACACATACAACACTTTCAGCTATCGGCCTTGGCCTTCTTCAGAAAATAGAACACTCACGCAATCAGGCACACGTCACAGTCATACAACCATCACCTCTGGCTGCCGCACTTCGAATCATGCTCTGCGGCAAGTAAATTAGGGACAGGAGGAGTGGGGAGGGGAGGGGAGAGGGGATAGGAAGATTGTGTCACAGTGGTGGGGATGTGTTAGATGGGAATAACGAGATGCAGCTTAGGAACGGAGTGGGGAGGTGGGTGAGGAGAGAAAAATAAAATGAAACAAACTAAATAAATGTACATTAAAAATAAAATAAAATGTGTGCACACTGCAAGTACCCAAGACCGTGTCCGCACGCACACACACACACACACACACACACACACACACACACACACACACAAACGCACGCACGCGTGCGAGCTCAAACACATACACACATGATCACACATTCATGCACCACTCAAAATAGGTGAGGTTTGGGATAGAGAGGTAGGAACTGAAAGGTATGGGGGGAAAAAAAGGGAAGTTATCGTAGGTGGGTAGTCTGCTGCGTCGAGTGGGACACCTCAGGTGTCTCATGCTTTGCTCTCTGTCCCTGCTACCGAGACACCTTAAGGTGTACCGGACGTGGTCGAGCCACCCTCTCCACAAGGGGGGTGGTGGGTTGTACGGCATTTGTGTCACTCAAGACGGAAGGCCAATGTGGAAGCTGGACGTCTGTGAGTGGTCGTGTGGTCACTCCTTCAGCAGGGTCCGAGCAGGTGCACGGGGGAGGGGATTATTAGTTATTGGGAGCCCCAATGTTAGGCGCGTGATTGAGCCCCTTAGGCAGATAGCGTCGAGATCTGGAAAGAAGTCCAACGTGCACTTGGTGTGTCTGCTGGGGGGCCTCATCCGAGATGTGGAGGCATCCTTACCAGCAGCTATTGAGGGTACAGGGTGCGGTCGACTGCAAGTCGTTGCTCATGTCGGCACCAATGACGGTTGTCTCTTGGGTTCTGAGGTTCTGAGGACATCCTCAGATCCTATGGGCGGCTGGCAGAATTGGTGAAAGCTGCTGCCCTCGCACGTGGGGTGCAATCAGAGCTGTCGATTTGTAGCATTGTTCCCAGGGTTGATCGGGATCCTTTGGTTTGGAGCCAAGTGGAGGGTCTGAACGAGAGGCTTTGCCGACTCTGTGACAGTCATGGCTGCAGATTTCTGGATCTGCATTATCAGGTGGGGAATTGTAGGGTGCCCCTAGATAGATCAGGGGTGCACTACACTAAGGAAGCGGCTACTCGGGTAGCAGAGTACTTGTGGAGTGCACATGGTTTTTTTTAGGCTAGGCGCTAACTCTGATGAGGACTCGCCTGTCAACATTCAAACAGCGAATTCAGGCCACGTTCGGCTCAAAAATTTGAATATCAAAATATCAGCCACGAACTTACAAAGTTTTAGAAACAAGGTTCCTGAATTTGCTGCATGGAAATTATTGTGCTGAGTTAGTTTTAGGCACCGAAAACTAGCTAAATCATGATGTGGCAAGTTCAGAAATATTTAGTGAGGCCTGGAATGTATATCGGAAAGATAGATCGGTTACAACTGGAGGAGGAGTGTTCATTGCTGTGGACAAAGATATTGTTTCTACTGAGATCGAGGTTGAAAGTAACTGTGAAGTTATCTGGGCACGTATAACAGGTCTAAAAGAAGTAAAGTTGATAGTTGGGTGTTTTTTACCGGCCCCCCAGTGATGCTGTAGCAGTTTTAGAATCATTCAAAGAAAGTCTACATCAGGTAGTGCATAGGTATCCGGGCCATGTAATATTAGTCAGGGGAGACTTCAACTTTAAGAGTATAGATTGGAACCTCTCTAGTTACATTTCAGGTGGTACAGACAAGTAGTGTTGTGAGCTACTTTTGGACACATTCTCCAAAAACTGTCTTGAGCAGTTAAACCAGCAACCCACGCACAATGGAAATATTTTAGACCTTATAGCCAGCAACAGGCCAGACCGTATTAATGACGTCTGTGTAGAGACAGGAATTACTGATCATGATATTGTCATAGCGTCGATGCTGACCAAAGTTCATAAAACAATCAAGAAGGCTAGTAGCGTGTTTTTGTTGGGAAGAGCCGATATGCAAATGTTAGGATTGCACTTAGACAATGAATGGGCATCATTTAATTCCGGGACTATAGGTGTAGAGGAATTGCGGGCTACATTTAAGTGCATTGTAAATAAAGGGTTAGAGAAATATGTGCCAGAAAAGATGATTAAGGATGGAAAAGATTCACCGTGGTATAATAATAATGTTAGAAAGACTGTTGCACTCTCGATTAAAAAAAGAACACTAAATGATGACAGGCAAAAGTTAGTTGAGATTAATGCATCTATAAAAAGATCGATGCGCGAAGCATACAGTAAGTACCACAGCCATACCTTACCAGAAGATCTTTCCGAGAACCCGAAAAAATTCTGGTCCTATTGTGAACTATGTCGTTTGTTATGAATTAATATATATATTTTTTTAGGACAGCAATTAATTATCTTGGGTCGCCACCGTATTTCTCCAAACTATGGAAAATTAAAATGTTACTGATCAGCTACGATGAGAAAAAAAAATGTACTTGAAAAAGTATTGGTACACTGTGGAATTTAACTATTCTGTTTCCCCTCCAAAATAGTGAAAACGAATGTTCTTAAATGAAAGACGGTCTGTTCAATATCAATTTATTATAATTAAACATGATAAGTCCTATCTTGACACAACATGGCATTTCCTATAATGTAAAACAGATAATGGTATTCAAACAATCTTTTACAAATGTTGAAATATTGAGACACAAAAATGACTGGCTTAGTCAAAGGTCGGAGGTTTTGCAAAACAGAATGCTATTAGATTGGCTACAAAGAGTAAATAGGCAGATCTCAAAAGAATAAAATAAGGGACAGAACCCAACAAGTCTAATTCATATAACCCCCCAGCAAGTGTGTCACCTTACCCACACAGATGATTATTAATGGCAGCGTCTCAGGCTCGGAGGCAGCAGGCGGTGGGAGCGGATGAGCTGAAATTTTTATCCAACCATAATTGCTGTGACCTGTTAAGCAGGATCGACATGTAACTTAACACAGTGTCACTAGCGTTGGCATCGCCAGGCAGTTGCTGTGTGATTCTATCGTGCTAGCAGACTAATCAATATTTTGAATAGGTGACACGAAGACCACTTGGCACAAATCGACCAGTTACTTGTGTAATAAAATCTGTAAAAACAGTGCCCGATTCGCAAAGGCGCGAATGCTCAAATAGAGACTTCTAGCAAAACAGAAACGAAACTGTGGCCACTCACAGCATTACCACCACACAATGTATCGTCCGTGAAGTAAACACAAGTTCTTCACGGTATGAAACTTCAGAATCAAACACAAGTCTCACCAGAGGACCGTTTAAGACGATGTCCTCCCCGCGAATCTAAATGCAGTCTTGCATGTCTCCCAAGGTCGATATACTTCGGACGCTCACACTGGAGTCTCCCAAGGTCTGTACACTTCCGACGCTCAGACAGGAGTCGCCCGAGGTCCGTACACTTCAGACGCTCAGACAGGAGTTTCCCAAGGTCTGTACACTTTGGACGCTCAGACAGGAGTCTACGTGCCTCCTCTCGCTCTGCCGCAGCTCACTGCAAGTGATGGGCGGCCAGACCCACGCGTAAAAGACGCACCAATCTCTGCTAACGACTAATACTCAAACCAATCGGATGGCGTAGCACCATTGACAAATTGTTTAGCTGTCATACTAAAATAATTTGCCGAATCAGGACGTGTTCTCTGCAGCTGCCAAGAGGCTCCGCCCACGACACCAAAACTTCCCACGGATTTCACTGTTCCCAGGGTGAGTGCCCTGCAAGGAATTTCAGCTTGCTCCTAGCTACAGTCACACGGCCTAAAATGTTGACGTTGTGCTACATATACAGCCACTGGAGCCAAACCCCTGGGGTACCAGACGGGCAGAAAGCTTTCCTCTCAACCTAACCATTCGTCACACTAACTATGTTCAAACTCTGCTGCCTTCAAGGAAGTTTTTTAGAATATGCCTAAGGGCAATACGTCTCCTTAAACAGTCCGGGGCCCAGAGCACTCTGCTATTGTTTGTATCCGGCAAATTCCTCTCTTGCAGAACGGCCGTAAACCGCGGTCCAGCATTGTGTAAAGTGTCCCACACACTCTAAAAAATTCTGCCAGGTATACTCCGCCCACCGGATGTAGCGTTGGCGCTGAGCAGGTCAAGCCAGCCCCTCTCGTCCTTCCCGAAGGCGAGCGAAAGTTGGTGGGAGGGGGAGACCTCCAACAGTTTCTCTGCTCTGTGCGTCCTGACTGTACCCAACAAGAAAAACCACTTTTTAGCAGCCAAGCTGCGCCAATAAACATTAAAATCCCAAAATTTTTTATAAACATAGCATGTACTACAATCCCAGGAGCCCATCACCCCTGATGTGTCCCCAAAGGCACAGAAATCAAAATAAAGAAAGATCTACAAAGAAAAATGTTACATATTTCAATAATTAGTGTAAAGAGAAAGATACAGTAACACAAGGTTGGTATGAAAAATAGACTAATTACAGCCCCCGTCTCACACTATGTAAAATTGGGGTCAAAGCCCACTGTCCAGTCACTTGTTGATCATTCCGGGGCAGTTTATAGAAGAAAGCAAACTGAAAGCTGAAGTTCTAAAGTTAACCTTTAAGAAATCTTTCACGCAGAAGGACCGCACAAATGTACCATAACTTGATCAACGTACTAATTCTGAAATGGAGGACTTAGTAATAGGTATTTCCGGTGTAGAGAAGCAGCTAAGAGAGCTAAATATGAAAAAGTCTGCTGGTCCGGATGGAATACCAGTTCAGTTTTACAAAGAGTATTTTGCGGCATTCGCCCCCTGGTTAGCTTGCATTTATCGCGAATCTTTAATTCAGTGCAAAGATCCTAGTGATAGGAAAAAAGCGCAGATGATTCCCATTTATAAGAAAGGAAAGAGAACTGACCCACACAATTACAGTCCAATATCGTTGACATCAGTTTCGTGTAGAATTTTTGAGCATATTCTCAGTTGGAATATAGTAAATTTCCTTGAAACGGAAAATCTTCTTTCTATGAATCAGCACGGATATAGGAAACATCGTTCATGTGAAACTCAGCTTGCCCTTTTCTCACATAACATCTTGCGAGCCACGTATGAAGGGCAACATGCGGATTGTGTTTTCTTTGTCTTCAAAAAGGCGTTCGACGCAGTGCCACACTGCAGACTTCTAACAAAGATATGAGCTTATGGAATAGGTTTACAGATTTGTGAATGACTGGAAGACTTCATAAGTAATAGAATGCAGTAGGTTGTTCTCAACGACGAGTGTTCATCAGAAATGAGTGTATCCGCAGGCTTGCCCCAGGGGAGTGTGATAGGACAGCTATTATTTTCTATCTACATAAATGATCTAATGGATACAGTAAGTTGTAATTTGCGGCTGTTTGCTGATGATGCTGTGGTGTATGAGAGGGTGTCGTCTTTAATTGACTGCAACAGCATACAGGATGACTTAGACAAAATAACTAGTTGGTGCGAAGAATGGCAGCTAGCTCTCAATGTAGAAAAACGCAAGGTGATGCGCATGAATATGAATAACAATCCCATAATGTTCAAATACAGTGTTAGTAGTGAGCTTCTTAATGCTGTCGCATTGTTCAAATATCTAGGCGTAACATTTCAGAGCGATATGAAATGGAACAAACATATAAGGACAGTTGTGAGTAAGGCGGATAGCCAACTTCATTTTATTGGGAGAATTTTGGGAACATGTACTTCACCTGTAAAGGAGTCCGTGTATAAAATGCTTGTACGACCACATCTTGAGTATTGCTCAAGTGCTTGGGACCCGAAGCAGATCAGTGTACAGGAAGACATAGAGGCAGTTCAGAGGCGAGCAGCTAGGTTTGTAACTGGTAGGTTCGACCATTGCGCAAGTGTCACGGAAATGCTTCGGAAACTCAATTGGAGATCGCTGGAGGAAAGACGATGTTCTTTTTATGAATTTTTGTTGAGGAAATTTAGATGGCCAAAATTTGAAACTGAGTGTAGTATGATCTTCCTGCCACGTACTTACATTTCGTGTGGTGATCACAAAGATAAGATAAGAGAAATTAGGGCTCGCACAGACGCATATAGGCACCTTACGGTGAATTGCAGGGTATGTATGTAGATGTAGAGGTTGAGGGCTGGATGATTTCGGGATCGGATAATGTATTGTAGGGATAACTCCCATCTGTGCAGTTCAGAAAAGCTGGTGGTGGATGGGAGGATCCAGATGCCCCAGTTCGTGAAGCAGCCATTGAAATCAAGCATGTGCTCTGCTGCATGCTGTTCCACAGGGTTGTCCATTTTGTTTTTGGCCACAGTTTGCTGGTGACCATTAATCCTAATGGGTAGCTGGTTGTTGGTCATGCCAATATAGAAATCTGCACAGAGATTGCAGCACAGTTGGTAAATTACATGGCTGCTTTCACAGGTGGCCCGGTCTCTGATAGGGTAGGATAAGCCTGTGACAGGACTGGAATAGGAAGTGCTGGATGGGTGGATTGGACAGGTCTTGCAGTGAGTCATCAACAAGGATATGATCCCTGTGGCAGTGAGCTGGGTTTCTGGGTGGCATAAAGGATGTCTCTCATTTCTGGGCACGAGGACAGAAAATCAAAACCTTGGCGAAGGATACAATTTAGTTGTTCGAGTCCAGAGTAGTACTGGGTGACAAGGGGTGTGCACTTTTGTGGATGGTTACTGGTATTAGGATGAAGATTTGGGATGTGTGAGGATATGGCACGGAAGATATGTTTGCGGACTAGGTCTGTGGGGTACTCTGTCTGTGAAGGCCTTTGTGAAACCCTAAGCATTTTCAGAAAGGGAGTTCTTGTCACTAAAGATATGCCATCCACGGGTGGCCAGACTGTAAGGGAGGGATTTTTTTTATGTGGAAGTGGTGGCATCTGGTACTTGGGTGTGAATCTGCTTGTTTGGGTGTGTATCTGTGTACTTGTGTGGGTGAATCTCCGAACTTTTGTGTGCCTGCTGCATATTTTGCTTGTTGAGGAACCTCTTCCCAGGCCTTAGGCTCATCATAATCCACTGTCTCTCCCATAATTCCTCATTTTCCATTTTCTTTGCACCATCCCTGTCCCAATGAACCCCTGCTCCATCTATCTGTACCAGTTCAGGAAAGTATCCCCTTCCCTGGCCAAAACCCAATCCCACATCCTATTCCTAAAATGGTGCCTAAGTCATCCCACCCCTCCTTCCACAACGACCTACACCTTTTCAGATTCCACCAGTCCTTATCCCTCACAAACCTAGTCCTACAAAATCACCTCTCCATGGCTCATAAATCCCTTAGCTACCTTCTTTCCCTCCGTAACATAGTACTATTGTGTAACCAAAATTACCTACATCCCATCTCACAGATCGAATCCTTTGCTCTCCACCATCTGGAGGAGCACTCCAAACACCACCTTCACAAATTGTCCAGCCTGCTGATATATTGCTGCCTTGGAGTACACATATCCAATCCTTATCTGACCCACAGTGTTCCTCCTTGTGAACCCCTCATAGATCCCAGACCATGCTTAGCTGACCTCTTGAACCTGTCTCGTCCCTTCAAACTCCCTACCACTACTCCACAACATCCAATACCAAAACAACACCAGAACACTGTAGTTAACCTATTCACAAAAAACATAAACCCCACTGAAGTTTCCGTTTTATCCAGAGGTCTTACCTTTAGCCCTACACCTCAGTTCAATCATGTTGGTCTTGTCAAAGACCTACTCTCCTTTTCCCGATCCCTACGATGGAAACACTACTTTGGCACCAATCCCTCTGACTGTAACCTACCTAATCCCAATATTGAACTCTGCCTGTCCCAATTCATACCACCATCCAACAAAGATCCCCCTACACTCCCACCTAAACACCCTCTGGTTGCCCTCCAAGAGTTTCTCACCTCCAACATGTCCTACCATCCTTACCCAAGTCCCTTCCCAAGAACTCAAAGTTTTCAGTAGAAGAAAGAAGAGCCATCCAAAACCTTAAAACTAATCCTGACATAATCATCCTCCCTGCAGATAAAGGTTCCACCCCTGTAGTTATGGATCACAGTGACTACCTGGCAGAAGGGCTCTGCCAACTCTCTGAATCCTCCACCTACAAGTTGTGCTGGAATGACCCCATCCCCAAAGTCCAACAAGATCTCCAATCCCTGCTATAATCCTATGGCCCTTACCAGAAACTCTCCCCTGAATCCATCTCCCTCCTCACCCCAGCAGCATCCCATACACCCACCTTCTACATGCTCCCCAAAATTCACAAACGTAATAATCCTATTGTGGCTGGTTACTGTGCTCCTACCGAACGAATTACAGCCCTAGTTGACCAACACCAACTAATTGTCCAAAATCTATCTTCCCACATCAAGGATACCAACCACTTCCTTCACCAACTCTCCACCATTCCCACCCCTTTGCCTCCTGGATCCTTACTTGTCACAGTGGATCTCACCTCCTATACACCAACATCCCACATGCCCATGGCCTTGCCGCTCTGGAACACTGCCTCTCCCAACGTCCCTCTGAACTCAAGCCTGATACCTCATTCCTCATAACCCTCACCAATTTCATCCTAACTAACAACTATTTTTCCTTTGAGGGGAAAGTTTACCATCAAATCCAAGGCACAGCCATGGGCACCCGCATGGCACCCTCCTATGCCAAACTGTTTATGGGCCGTCTAGAGGAATCCTTCCTAGCACCCCAAAACCCCAAACCTCTAGCCTGGTTCAGGTTCATTGATGATATTTTAATGATCTGGACTCAGGGCCAGGACTCCCTATCCTCCTTTCTTCGGAACCTCAATTCCTTCTCCCCCATCCACTTCACCTGGTCTTTCTCAATCTACCATGCCACATTCCTGGATGTCAATCTCCATCTCACTGATGGCTCCATCCACACTTCCATCCATATTAAAACCGACAGTACCTACACTTTGACAGTTGCCATCCTTTCCACATCAAAAATCTCTCCGTTACAGTCTGATCACCTGTGGATGGCATATCTGTAGTGACAAGAACTCCCTTTCTGAATATGCTTAGGTTCTCACAAAGGCCTTCACAGACAGAGACTACCCCACAGAACTAGTCCGCAAACATATCTTCCGTGCCATATCCTCACACATTCCAAATCCATCTCCTAACACCAGAAACCATGCACAAAAGTGCACTCCCCTTGTTACCCAGTACTACTCTGGACTCGAAGAACTAAATTGTATCCTTCGCCAAGGTTTTGATTTTCTATCCTCATGCCCAGAAATGAGAGACATCCTGCCCAAGATCCTTCCCACCTCTCCTAAAGTGGTGTTCCATAACCATCCCAACCTCCACAACATCCTAGTTCATCTTTATGCCACCCAGAAACCCAGCTCACTGCCACAGGGATCATATCCTTGTGGAAGACCCCGCTGCAAGACCTGTCCA
Source organism: Locusta migratoria (assembly GCA_026315105.1). Classification (NCBI taxonomy): domain Eukaryota; kingdom Metazoa; phylum Arthropoda; class Insecta; order Orthoptera; family Acrididae; genus Locusta; species Locusta migratoria. The sequence continues at coordinate 148,894,020 of CM048751.1, read as the reverse complement.
ATCCACCCACCCAGCACTTCCTATTCTAGTCTGTGTGATAGCGTGAGTGTTCTATTTTCTTAAGAAGGCCATGATCAATATTTGAAAGTGTTTTTTGTGTGTGTCTTTTGTATGTGCCTGTCGCAGCTCATCGCCATGTCTTTGTGGTGAGTTGTAAACTGTCCTTTCTATATTATTAATACCAACCTGGACTTCGCATTATTATAATGTATGGGACAGTCATTAATCATTTCACAGATGAGAGGCAGACTACCCATACTTAACTGATTATGACAAGTCAAACTTGACCTCACAAAGCATGTCCCCTCCTATCTAAATATCACTGTTGGTCATGCTATTATCATTAAAAATGGGCAACCACACACATGCTCTGGATGTGGAGGAGAGGTTCATATTTGCACCAGCTGTATGCAGCAATATATCACCTCCAACAGGCAAAGTGGTTCTACAAGCTCCCACTTTGACTGACCCACTCACTAACACACATAATGACATCTTCAATCATGAGTGGTGGAAGTGATCAGGATAGGCTATCTCCACAGATTAATGGACACACCTTGTAGAATATACAGCCTTACAGAGACTCACAAGATGGCAGATGGATCTGAACAACGGATATTGCAAAGAGATGAACACAATGAGGAAACAGAAGTTGACTCACAATAGTGGCAGACCATCTTTCCTCTCAGAAGGCCTTGAGCAGTTGCATCCACTTACACACTCTGACATGGACAAATGTCTTGAAGCAGAAATTGCCTCACAAACACAAGAAACACTAACATGCACTTTTTCACAAGATGATCAACCCAATCACACTGATCTCGATCATGCTTTGGGAAACGATTCTGTGGATGCATCAACTGACATTGCTTCCCTCGTGGAACTGAGAAGATGTGTTTTTCTCCAGATACAGCTCCATGTGGGGATGAAAAGTGCAATGGATCTTTGACACATATGTGAGAGGACAAGATGGGAACCCCAGTAGCTGATGTAGCACATCCATACCATCTCTCTGGCACTTCATAAGTGGATGACTTGGAAAACGAAACCTCGGTACACATAGTACATGTAAGAAATAAATGAAGTTTCACATATCCAATCATCCCCAATGGACAGAATAATTCTAGAAGAGATAGAGTGGCAGCAGGATGATATCACTTATCCCCACCTCTAACACTGGTGACTAATACTGCTTTAGTGAGTGAATGAGTGAGAGTCACATTGATTTGTGACAATCAACATAAACACAATTATATCATATGCAAAATTGTTATTGTTACATAAAACACTTAATGTGGCCAGCACTGATGTGGACCTATTGCAAGAGGTACACCTTCTTGGTTTCCCAGATATCTTTGAATATACAACATATATATCTAATAATGGAAATTCCAGGTTGGTATTCAACAATATAATAAGGACAGTTTACAACTCACTGCAAAGACATAATGAGCTGTGACAGGCACATAAAAAGAACATACACATACAACAGTTATGCTATCGGCCATAGCCTTCTTCAGAATAAAGCACATTCACACAGTCACACAGGCACACTTCACAGTCACACAACTGCCATCTCTGGCTGCAGCACAGTTTTCAAAAAACAACAAATTATATATTGACATGTGCCACATCCACAAGGATTTCCTCAATATGAATCAGTAGAATGAAGAATCTAATCTAATCTAATAGGATAGTCACAGCAGATAGCAAAATTAAGACAATATTGGAAATATAGTAAAGGAAGAGACTGGTAGAACCAGAGATGAAGAGGAGCACTGAACTTTGTAGTAAGCATTTCATTACTGTTACTGAATAGATGGGGTCATCAGGTTCAGTGCTGCAGCTACAGAACATCTCACACTAGACACTAAAAATAAATTAAGTAAAATGAGTATGACCCTTACAACACTAGTTGAAGTAATTTTCACCATAAATGCCTTAAAATTAAAATAAAAATTCTGTTGGCTTTGACAATATTTCAACAAAGTTGATTAAGCAGCATGTCTCTTGAGTTCAGTGATATTGTAAGATGTTTGTAACCACTGTGTTATCACTGTAACATTACCTGAATGGTCGAAATATGCCAAATATAAGTCTTTGTATGAGAAAAAAGTACCGGTACCAGCAAACTCCCATCCAATTTTACTTTTTACCCGCTTTCTCAAAAATTTTTGAAAAGATGATTTACAGTCATCTACTTAATGACCTGACTACAAATAAAATATTACCCATGTCACAGTTCATATTTATAAAAACTTCTGATACTGACAATGCTGTCTACACATATAGACAGAAAGTATGTAATTTATTAGACAATAAATTACAGGTGACTTATTTTTCATGATCGATAAAAGCATTTGACTGTGTAAATCACAATACCATTTTAAGTAAATTAGAATATTATGGTGTAAGAGGAAATGATGCAGAATGGTTCAAATCAAATCTCAGACAAAGAACTAAGGGTGTCAATAGGAAAGAGACATATACTGAACGATGGCCTCGTCCAACTAGGAAATTCATTAACCATAAATGCCTAGCACAAGGT